>CM033622.1:41147510-41230010 GCA_019453435.1 Rhinogobius similis | reverse complement strand
ACATTGAACTTTGCCAACCTTACAATTTGTTATCTGATAGTGACTAGACCCAAGAACTGGTCATATTACAACAAAAGTCTGCTTTTAAACAGTATATATTTAATTGCCAACAACAACAACAATAGATTCTGTTCACGTTCTAGAATGTGAACCTCAGAGGGAGCAGGAGACACTTTTCTCTATTGCTCATTGAGGACAGCAGCTTTGTTTTATTTTTGGACTTTTACAAGGTGTTTGACACACTAGAGCAGTGGTTCTCAAACTTTTTCAGTCGCGACCCCCAAAATAACTATCTGTCATACGCACTTTAAGTTCCAAAAAAGAATCCCTCTGTGATGTCATCAATATGTAACGTACCATTGAAAAGACAATTTAGAGCAGCTGACACACACTGACAGTTTAGACCATCATTCAACAACCTTTATAAACACACAGTGTCCTTTGGTGAAGGACTCACTTGTTTTCTTTAACATGTTTCAGAGACGTCCAACACTCACTGTTCACTGCACCATCTGGATTTATTCATTTTATTCTGACTGGAGGAAACCCCATAGAAATGAATTAGACAGGAAGTACTGAGCTAGCCATAAAATAAGCCATAAAAATAAACAGACCAACTGCGTCAACTGAGTCAATTTGTGCTCATGTCCAACCAGAAAGTAACATTATAAACTTTACACAAACTGATAAACTGGGACAAACAGACAAAATGTTTAGTCATAACTTAAATACAATCATGTTGTAGTCAAATGTGTAATAACCATATGCACCTCATATGTTTGAGTGTATGTCAGGTACAATACAGATTTATTATTTTTAAAATAATACAAACAAAAACTAAATAAAAAGAAGCAGAACAAGACAGTACAACAGTCATCACTCCCTTAAACCATTACAAATCGGCCATCTTTATCTTTATCTTTTTTTTTGTATGTATGTAATAGAGCTGCTCGATGATGGCAAAATAATTGAAATTGGGGCGGTTAGAGCTCTTGCCTCCAAATAAGGAGATCCTGGGTTCAACTCCAAGGCCAGACCAACACCACACAATCTCTGTGGGTGGAGTCTGCATGTTCTCCCTGTGTTACCATGGGTTCTCTCTGGGTTCTCCAGCTTCCTCCCACTGTCCAAACACATGCATGTGTTAGGTGTTAGGTCAGTTGGCAACTCTAAATTGCCCCGAGTCAAAGAATGCCACAATGTGTGAATGGTTGTCTGTCTTTGTGTCTGTATTAACCCTACGACGAGCTGACCGCTGTCCAGGGTGTACCCCGCCTAAGGCCCAAAGTCACTGGGATAGGCTCCAGTCACCCGCGACCCCTAACGGGAACAAGCAGGAGAAAATGAATGATTTAAATCATGATTATTTCAAACAATTGACTGTTTGATTTGGCCCAGTAGGCAGCTAATATTAAAGGATGTGACTTGTATTTTTCAAATCCCATTAGATTATTGTAATTGCCCTTACGAATTAGTAATTGCCCCATCCACATTTAGGTTTTTCTTAAAAGGACACATATGTAGTATGCTTTAACCATGTTCAGTCATCAAAAACATACCTGGAGTTGCATTCAGTTTCACCCTCCGATTTTGTACATTACTTCTCTGATTTCATGCGTCACTTATCTTTTGCTGTTATAAGTCCTTAAATCATCGCCAGACTCTCAGCATAAGTAAATTGTTTAAGTGCTAGGTGCCATCTGCTGGCTGGATGCACTCATTGCATACAGCAGACAAATTATTTATTAAGGCCATAATAAACTTTTTTTTTGCTTCAAAACATGAGATGGCAAATTTAAGGTACTAGGCATATAAAAACTGAATAATATTTTCCTTACAATACAATAAATTAGTAGATGTATTTATCTTGTTGACAGGTTTCAGCTGCTTAAAGGAAAAATAGTATGTATTTTTCCTATGGTTATCAGCCTTTAAACATGCTCTTGAGGACCTTAAATTTGCCATCTCAACTTTTGAAGCAAAAAATTATTATGCATTAAATGAAAGGATTTCTCTGCCGTGTGCACTGACACTTACTGAGTGCATCCAGCCAGCAGATTGTGCCTAGTGCAGCTGTTAGCACTTTAAGACAATGAATAAGGCGTTTGACACTTGGAAGGGAGAGGATTTTCTGATAAACATTGCTCAAAACAGCATGAATGCAACTTCAGGTGTGTTTTTGATGACTGAATGTTGTTAGAACTTTGTTAAAAGCTCAAAAAAGTCACTGTAGCAGACTGTAGTCTCCTTTAACTGTGAGCCGTCTTCAGAAGTGTCACTGGCGTTGATGACGTTTCACTTATCAGCTGATGTTACTTCCGGAGGCGTGGTCAGTCTGAGCGACCTGCCAGGTCCACCCGGGCCTCCTGCCGTCTGGTGGTCTCTGGAGTAGCGTGTCCCATGTGTGGGACAAGAGAAATGCTCCATTGTCACGTCGTCGTTGATGCTGTTGGTGCCTCACTTTCTGATTTCAGTCGCCTCCTTAATGCAGCGTTTGAACTTGTTCTCTGATCCAGTGGCTCAAGCCCCGTCCCAGTCCATGGCATGGTTTTCTCTTATACGATGGTCTGATATGGCGATCACTAAATAAGACATAATGGTCGAGCAAGTGTCAATTATTTGAGTCCACATAACCCATGTTGGTCATAAGCCCACATCTTTTTCTAAGAAACACCTTTGATTCGCCTGGCATTCTGAACAACTGTTTTTTACCTATGTATGTCACCAACAGAGTGACTGGAAAAGCAAATCTACGTCGGCTCCTTTTCTTGAGCGCCACAGAAACATGGTGAAACTCCCTCTGCATCATCAGGGCTCTTGAGGAATCCTCGTCACCTCTAATGGCTGAGCCTGTGGGCTCTCTCTAATGTGAAGGGGGCCAGCTTAACCTGGGTACCAGACAAAACGTTGCATTGAATTCACCTTCTATTGAGACACCCTTTAGCCTTGAGTTTCACCCCTAAATTAAATCAGTTGTATGTTTGGCGTCCCTCGGCCACCTTCTTCTTCAATCACAGGCCCTGTGCTGTCTCAAAAATTGCACTCAACAACTTAGGCTGTGTGGTTGTGGAGTTATTCTATCCTTTCAATGCCTTTTTCAAATCAGCTATCCCTCAACGTGTCCTGGTCCTAGATTTTGTGTGAAAGGATGAAAACTGAGGATATTTCTTAGACGTAGCAGTGGAGCCATCTTCATGGAAGTCATTATAGGGCAAATTTATTTCAAAACTATTAATACTTTGTCTAACAATATGCTTGGGTTAAATTATTGATTTTACTAGTTCTTTAACTTTGACCTTTTGATTTTCCTCAGCTTCGTCGAAAGTTGGCCCACTTACAAAAGGAATACCTCAGAACAGTCCAGAGACTAAAGGTAAAACTGAAAACTGTTTAAATAAAATGATCATACACAAGTTTGCACATATTTCTTTTGTTGTAGCGGGCTGAGCGTGTGGAATCGGTGCGCAGACATGTGAGGAGCCGGATCACACGTCACAATCAACCTGATCAAACCAAAGCAGACCTCAAACCACCGGGTCCATCTGCAGTGGAGCCGGAGGGAACCAAGGGCCCTCATCCAGGCTCAGGTCAGACACAGCAGCAGCTTTCTTCAGGTAAGTGACCCATGATATAGACCAATACTACAAATGTTTTATGCACTTAGTCCCTCCAGCGTGTCCTGGCTCATCCCAGTGGCCTCATCCCAGTGAGACATGTCCAGAACATCTCCCCAGGGAGACAGATGGGACAGATGCCTGAGCCACCTCAGCTGGCTCCTCCCGACGTGGAGGAGCAGTGGCTCTACTCCGAGCTCCTCCCATGTAACTGAGCTTCTCACCCTATCTCTAAGGGCCCCAGCCACTCTGGGGAGAAAACTCGCCCGCATCACTGCAGACGCTGCACTGATCCGCCTGTCAATCTCACACTCCATCCATCCCTCACTCATGAACAAGACCCCTAGATACTTGAACTCCTCCACTTGAGTCAAAAATAATGAACTGAACCGATAGGCCAACATGCAGTAGGAACACGTCTGACTTGCTGTTGGCAACACAGCGTCTCTTAGTTTTAAAGAGAATACAAGTGAACAGCAATGAACAGACTATAGGTGAACCAAAAGCTTAAATATTGTTAATAGGGAAAGTAGGAAGAATCAGAGGGTTGTTGGATAGTAGGATGATACAAGCTGCCATGAATTAATGAAAACGTAACTCTTTTTCGCCAACTAAATCATAAAGAGCGCAGTGGTGAGTGAGGGACTCGGGTTAAAGCATTAGTGATGGCCCATTGTGATGATGATGATACACAGAGTCCAGTTTATGTAGAGTAAGTAGTACAGTGGGAGTATCGCCAGTGTCAATTGCAGAAAGAAAGGTTGCTTCTATCTACCGTAAAAAAAAAACACATTTGTACATATACAGGGCGCACCTGTCTATAAGCGGCAGGTGTCCACATTGTAACATGAGACATTTACACACAAGGATGGAACATGCAAAGTTTTAATTGAACACATGCCTTTTTCATGCCATTGAGTGCGCTCTTCACTCGGCGCCTCTGACGTCTCACCATCAGTTTATTAATGACAAGCTCACGTGCAACAGCTCTGTTTCCTTCTTTGGCTCCACATCGATTGCTTTTAACTTAAAAGCTGCATCATATGCATTTCTTCGTGTGTTTTCTGTGATGATGGTGTGCGCCTGATGCAAACTGACTGTTCAAAACACAAACTAGCGTATTCCTCCACGCACTCTCTCTTTCACCAGTCTGTTAAACTCTTGCGCTTCCTGCTAGAGCGCCCCTAGAGGCCATTCCCGTAAAAATACATAAATTAGCCGCATCGCTGTATAAGCCGCAGGGTTGAAATCATGAGAAAAAGTAGTGGCTTATAGTGCGCATTTTACGGTGTTTTTTCTTAGCACTGAAGAGAAACTTTGCTAATGCTTGTGCTTTAACTCTGTGTTTTGTTTTGTTTTTGTTTTTCAGGAGTGGCCACTGCTGTCGAAAAGAGCTCTGAAAAGCGCACTCAGACAGTTCGCTTCTCTCTTGCATTGGACAGTGTCTACACCCCAACCTTCGACTCCAGTCAAGACTCTGCTCATATGCCCTCAACCAGCCCTGCTCTCCGCCTACGGTCCCGCCGCAGCCGCCGCCGCTGGGCAGAGAGGCACGCCAAGCAAGACCAGAGCCAGGAAGCATCAAAGATCACCCAAGACACGGCAGAAGAACAGGAAAATCAGACTTGTTTCAATTCTCCATCTGTTTCACATGAAAGCGAACATATGCTTTCTCTGTTGGAAAATGAGTCTCCGTCTTTGCTGCTTCCACACTGGAACTTGCGAGGACATTTAGAAAGAGAAGAGACTGCAAACCAACAGCTAATACTCCAAAAGGGAAAAGATTGTGAAGAAAAACCACCAAACTCTGATTCTAAAGATCTATCTAAAAATAATCGATCTAAAAATACAAACAGCGACCATATTTATTCCTGTTCTCATAAATGTCTTCTAGCTTTGAACGATCACGCAAAAGATTCAAATGGAGAAAAACAAGAAACTGCAAAACAACTAACTCTGGAACAGGAAGAGACTGCATACCAAAAGCTTACTCTAGAGAGGGAAGTCTCAAACAGTGAAGAAACATCGTCAAACTCTTTGGTGCTTGAGACTAAAGACGTTTCACCACACAATGACAACCTTAAGAGCTATTCAAAGTTAGATGATTGTGAGAATGGAAAACATCAGGGAGAAGACACTAAGGCAGAAAAAGAAAAAATTGTAAATCATCAGCGAATTCTAGAAAATGACGTCGATATGGTCACAAATTGTGAAGACAAAACACCTAATTTTGACTCTTTTCTCGGGGAAACAAAATTGTCTCCTCTTAAGGACAGCGATAAACTTGAATCCAAGTTTGAGGATGTTGATGAGAATGAAAAACAACAGTCAATACTAAGGAGCCCTATAAATGCTGCTGAGGGAAAAGCGGTGAAGACCGAGCCAGAAGACAGCGGGCAAAGACTCTTAGATTCTTGCACGCTCGTGGATGGACTACTTTTCCCGGCGGAGTATTACGTTCGCACCACTCGGCGTATGTCTGTGTCGCAATGCCAGCCCGATATGAACGCCGTCATTCTGTCCCATCTCCATAAGGGGCGGCAGAGAAGGGGCAGGGGGAGGGGCAGACGGCTAAGTCAGACAGAAACTTCAAAAGCTACGTCTGAGAATAACAGTCCAGGTTTGTGCGAGGTTTTCAGTGGACTCTCTGCAAGCTTAGATAGAGGTTCAGTTTCAGCCGTTCCAACTCTGAGCAGAGTGAAGCGAGGGAGAACAAGAAGAGGAAGGGGAAGAGCGCAAGCAAGACATAAAGACGATATGAACGAAAAAGCAACTGATCCACGAAGTAATGGCATCTCTGTAGCTTTGTCCCCTCTAAAGTTTGCTGTAGAACCACAGTCAAAGAAGGTCCAGTCTGAAGATGCAGGCAATACAGCTTCTGGGGCAGCAAAACAAGAAGCACAGACTTTAATTATACAGGAGAACGACCCCATCATTCTCCAAACCAACCAAAGGGAAACAAATGCTGAACAGGAAAAGACTGGTATGTTTTTCGAATGCATTTTAGGCATTTGAATTAACATCATCTCACGGTATAGAAGTATAACTACATTCTAACTAGCACGTATATTTTTATTAAATAGATTAAGGCAATATATTGGATCCAAAATAGATTTATTGAGAAGTCAAAAAAAAGAAACACATTGCCAAATGAGAAATGTAAAACAGTATATTAAAAATATACAAATGTATATGTATGTGTGTATCACAATTGAAGAAAATCACTATTCTATCCCCTAATGTTCTATGAGACATTAGGGACGCCTTGTTATTACAAGATACTAAATAAATTAAGTTACAAGATTCAGCTGATTTTTAAAATTTTATTACATATGATAAAAATGTCTGTCATTTCATTTTAATTCCTCAAAAAATCCTACTATTACATGTTACTTTAAATCACAAACAATATACATAATTCAGTACTGTTGACATCTTACATATTACAAATGCTTGGTGCTAACATGTCCATCTTCCCTGGCCTCTGCTCTCTTCCAGCTCCAGAAGACTGGTCTTGTCTCCTCCTTCCTTCTTCATCCCAGAGTGGTCTCCCCTCTCTCTCCTCCCCTCTGCCCCCCATCCCGCTCCTCAAAAACCTGCTCGCCTCTGACATCCGGGACTTCCACCTCCCCGATGACCAGTTTGGCCCGCTGAAACTACTCAAACTTCGCCAAAGCGTTTCTGGAGTCGAACAGTTGATACCCACTGCCAACAACATGCCAACTACCAACCACTGTGCCCATTCACCATCGCACAGTCCTTTGTCTCGCTTCCCTACACCTGAAACATATTCAGAACATGTGCCTGGATCACCTAACCAAGTTTTAGTGGAAAATGTTGGTTCAAACAAGGAAGAAAACATGCATGAGGTTAAATTTAAAGTTTCAAATCAGGAGAAGCAGGTTGGATGTTCTAGTTCAAAAATATTAAATTCAATGCCTTCACCAGAATACAACAATGTGACACACATATTTAACTTCAAAGATCAAGATTCACAGCAGCAAAACAGTCAAAATTGCCACGAACACCAGATGCCCTCTGTAAATGTCAAGAACTGTGAAAGCGCTCCACTCACAACGGAGAGCATGGGAAAAGAGGTCACTCATTTTGAAGCACAATGTAAATCTGTGACAAATGCAGCGTCTCTGCCAGAGAAGCACAGACAAAATGAGGAGAAAAGGGCTACAATGCCCAAACCCTCGGATAATGCAGATTTTGAATGTTTGAATACAGAAAGTTGCATCTCAAAAATGGACAATCAAATTCTATCCTACCAAATTGTACCAAATAACATTACTGTGATTGAAAATTCACCAAAAAACTTTTCTAAAAACACTGAAAATAGTCGTACAAACTTTAATAAATTAGCATGCAAAAATATCCAAACCAAAGCCAGTAAATTAGAATGTGAAGAAACAAATTTAGCAAAAAACAATAACGCCCCGTCACAGCTGCTCCTGAGCCCCTCTCTCGCCTCTGTTCCCTGTCCTCTCTCCCTGCCTCTGGTAGGTTTTACACCCCATCCTGTGAAGCCCTCCATGGGTGTGGTATCTCCCCTCACTCTCCCTCCATCCAGTCCCACCTCCGAGGCCCTCTCCCCGCCCGCCCTCTCTCCCTGCGCCTCTCTCAGAGTTCTGCCCCCCAGCCTGTCTCTCACGCCCCCCGTGCGCCTGAGCCAGGACCAGTGTGAGGCTTCTGCGGTGACACAGAAGGCCAGTCTGAAAGAACAATCCCAAAGTCAGCTGGAGACGCCAGTCCAAAGACAAAGAGTGGACGCTAGAGACGCCACATTATGCACTTTAAAGGTATAGACACAACTATTCTGCTAACTGCTTTACGTTTTTAAGTCTTTATTCCCTTCATACCTGGACATTTGGCCATTTATATATACTGTATAGCGTAGAAAAATATTTATATAAAAGAAATGTAAAATATTGTCTGTCGATTAAACCACATAAAGGGGCGACAGTGGCTTAGTTCTTAGTGCACTTGGCCTCTAACTGGAAGTGTGGAGGTTTGATTCCCACTCGAGGGGGGGAGGGGTGCACGGTGGCAGAGCGGCTAGAGCTTCTGCCTCCCAATGAGGCGATTGTTGGTTCAAATATCGCACAATCTCTCTGGGTGGAGTCTGCATGTCCTCCCCGTGTTACCGTGGGTTCTCTCCGGGTTCTCCGGCTCCTCCCACCGTCCAAAGACACGACTGTGTTCAGGTTCATTGGCAACTCTAAATTGCCCATAGAGAATGAATGTGAGAGTGAATGATTGTCTGTCCATGTCTCTATCTCTGTGTCAGCCCTGTGCCACTGTCCAGGGTGTACCCGCCTAAGGCCCAAAGTCACTGGGATAGGCTCCAGTCACTCGCGACCCCGGGAATGGGAATAAGCATTAGAAAATGAATGTGTGTGTGCACAGGCCCGAGCTGGAGGCAGCCTGGTGGACGTGTGCTGTATCCCCTCCTCCTCCGGCTCTCTGACTGTGGCTGCTGCTGGGAAGTGGGCCGTGAGTCTGTGGAGCCAGGGACAGCTGTGTGAATGGAGCCTGACTCACACCTGGACCTTCGAAGAGGTAAATTCAACATGTAGACCATGTGTCCTGAAGTCTGCTCATTAACCAGGAACATTACGAACAGTTACAGCGCGGGACTTAAGTTCAGACTGTGCGTCTCCCAAGCTTTATTGTTTGAATGGGTCAGAGCCACATTTCGATGCTTCTGTTAATGGCGGAATGAGTTTCTACGCAAAAGTCCTGGCTCACTGAGGCCTGATACGTGAGCAGCTGATGTCAACCAAACATAGCTACTGTTTTATTAATAAATACAATTGACATTGTTTCTGCACTACACTGTTTCTTCATAAGATTCACAAAAAGACGTTTAGCAGAGCTCAGCTTACGTGGCAGCACATGCGCTCTGAATCTTCTGAAGTCTGTAGTGCCGACCATAATGTAGGAGCGCAAAACCAAATTTAAAGAAACCTAAGTAATTCTCACATTTAGAATTTGTAGATTACGTCACATTGAAAACAATGCCATTCTGCACATCTGCTTTGTCAAATTTGCTTTGATAATTTCTAAACTATAGTCATATTTTACAGTCGTGTGCTCAATGTGCACTATATTTACTTTTTTACTTTAACAAATACACATTATTTGACTAAATGTCCAGTGGGATTATGATGGGGGGACAGGTTTGGTTTAACGGAATAGCATTTAGCAATACAAGTTAAAAGCACAGTCTACAAATAATAATAACAGCCTGTTTTCATGGCTGTAACTATCTTAGGCTTTTACAAGCATATTTGTTGACATTTTCAACTACTTTTGCAGAAAGTCAAAAGCCCAAGTACTGGTATCAGAATTGAAAAAACTGGATCAGTGCACCCCTACTCTGGACAAAGCCTATTTTAGTCCTACTTTTAGGGCTGCAGAAAGTTAATTAATTAATCACAATTAATTAATTATAAAAATAGTATAATAATAATCCTTAACTGGTCTATACACAGACTAAAATGCCACGTGCTGAGAGAAGAGATTTTATTATTCAGACAAAGCAGGAATTACTCAAAAATGGCATGGGAAATGTTCACATTCTGTGCTTTTGTTGGTATATTCTCCACCAGGACGTCCTCAAACGGCTTCAGCTTTATTAGGGTAAAATTGAATAAAAAACACACACCCACACACCGGCCGCTCTTCTCGTCTCTGATGCGTTAAAGAGTCTTATCTTCAGCAGTGTAACTTGGTCCGGAGCAGGTTATGAGTTCAGAGCATGTTGCCATAGATCTTCTGATAGAAAGGGTTCCAGCTTCATAGCTCCGCCAAATCAGGTTTAAGTCATCGAAGTTGCCTTGTTAACCCTCTTACCCAGCTTGGTATTACAGGCCACTGGACAGGTTAGTCTTGGTTTAGATCTGCCCTTGTGATCTGCTGTGGTCTATACAAGTTCAAGCTTGGTCTCTGATGGACACTGGGTTTGCATTCATTTAGTCCTGCTTTAATCCTGTTTTTACTACAGAGCAATATTGTCATGATAATGTTTATTTCACTGAAAGTAGACAGTAGACTTCTGTTGTTGAACTACACCATTGTGAGTTGTTTGTAGATCTTATATGTAAAGAATTAAATTGTGTGTGGTTTGGTAGTCCGGGTTCATAGCCTTCAGAAAAAGCTGGGAAAGACCCCTGATAAAGATGCCCATTTTACCCCTCTAAACCTGAAGCAAACCTCTTTCTTTTTTTTTAATGGGTTTTTGCCCTGTAGGCTTTATTTGACAGGACAGAGCAGCGTGAAACAGGAGCAAGACCGGGACTGACATGCAACAAATTGTCAAGACCCAGATTCAAAGTCACTATGCTGTGGCCTGTCCCGCGTGGCAGGCTTATGTGCTATCCACTCAACCACAAAAAATAGATCAGAACATTCATTTTCAATTCTTTGACCTTGACTTAAGTATGGAATAAGATTCAATTTTTCAAGATCTCTCTTTGTGGCGGCAAAAAGAGGGATATAGTTTTTCTCTAACCAACCCTAACCAGGCCTTTTTGGAGAACTACACCCAATAGATGAGATCCTTTTTGTCATTTACTAATCTCCTTTTTATTTGGTACATGATAAAATTGCTATGAATCTTATAAAACCTAAATATTTGTTGTTGTTTTCCACAGCCTGTACTTCGTGTCTTTCCAGTCCCAGACACTCCAGACCAGTTCTGTTTGACACTGGGACAACTGGAAATCAGGCAAATCAGGTGAATTTACTCTGAACTCACAGGTACAATCACGCACAGGTGATTTTGTAGGTTCTTGTGCCAGATGCAGCCATATGCAGTGGCAGATGCAGTGTGTGTCCAGTCCAGGGGCACATTTACAATATGCTTGACGTTTGGGCTGGATGATATTCTCCTGATAACAATTGTCAGATGATAAATTTGCATTCTGTCTGACATGTGTTTTTAAAAAAGGGTCTGCAAATCTCCTGAAGGTTCAAGCATTTAATACAATTCCAAAACTGCGTCCAGATGGATTGTCAATAGTTTTTTAACTCACAAATATCACGAGAATTCACACGGCAGGGCCAGGTTACAAATACAGACCAGACCACAGTAAACTGGAGTTGGTGTAACAGACAAACTGAAAGTGACCCACACAGATCCTGAACCGCAGCCGCACTGGTGTTAGTGTACACAAGGTTTTAATGCAGACCCTGCTGATCACAGACAAGTTGTGACGTTGTAGGTAGAGATCCTGCGGTCTACATGCTAACATTAGCATGTCGGGGTAAGCTAACTTTTGTTTATTACCCCAAAGTAATTCTTTCTGCTGAAGGGAATGCCTGACTGAGGGGAAGTCATCTGGTTTTCAATGTATACATTATTTTAAGTTCTAAAACATGAGACGCCCAAGCAAAAGTATTCAATACGTTAAAAAAATATGGCTGAAAAAAGATGTATTGCCTGAAGTTGCAGTGGTTGAGGATTCAGCTTTCCAGGTATTTAAATATTTGAAAAAAGGGATCCAAACATTTTCATATATTGGCATTTTGTTCTTTAAAGAAGCTGTGAAGATGTTTTTCCACTTCTTCCAGTTTAATAGTAATAGTTTTTGTTAATGTCAGTGATGTCAATGCATCTTAAGAGCTGGGAAACACAAAAATACATCGTGTAAATGCTAAATGCCACGCTCTTACACCTTACGTTAGCTACCGTAACTGGAAATTATGCTTATGTGCAACTTAAAACGTAGCTTGTGCCCCTTCAGCGGGGCGGCTAATGCTAAAAACACGTTCATTTCTGCTCCGCGTCAACTTTTCTGCATTTGCCTTTTTTGCGTCCTATTTTATGTAAAGCAAATGTTGCATTAAGGAGCTAAACAGGAAGTGGCTCTTCAAAATAAAAGTGTTTTCTCAAAAACAAGAAGTTAACTCTTATTGACAAAGTATAAAATAAAATACAACTACAATTTTTAGCAATGTAAAAATACACTGTTGGTTCTTTACATACAGTATAGATAAAGCGGTGAACTATTGTAAATTGTACTTTTTGTGTTTTAGAATTGCAAGTAAATATGTGGCATTGCCAGTTTATTTCAGAGTTATGTTTGGGATATCAATGGTCCATTTTTCCATTGGTAAAAATATTGTACAATTGACTGTGAAGAGAGCATATTTGAGATACTTTTCATTGAGGATTTAACAATTGTAGATTTGAGTATAGTGCAGTAACAGGCATACTGGGTATAACCTGGGGTTTGAGCACATCTCAACTGTATATATCGAAAGTAACAGCTGTCTGGAATGGGGTTTCTGGTTTTGTTCAAAGACATTAATTTCCTATCCTTTACAACTGGTCTACAACAGTTTCTGTATATTTTCCACCTCTTCTTCTTGAACTTAACCCTTTAACGCTCCTTGTATTTGTCACAAAGTATGTAATATAGTAGGATTTGAACATTGTATTTGTCAAATAATAATAATAACAGTGGATTATTTCATTTGTCATATGAACTTGAGTGGCAATGTTTCCAAAATAGTTGTGTAATTGTGTGTTGTTGGTGTTCTCTTTGCGTCAGGGTGCTGTCCTGTTCCACTCTGGGCCAGACTGTGCTCTGTGCCCGGCCCGCTCACATGGCCATCGCCGCTCCTAAATCCAGAGTGGTGTGCTGCTTTCACACAGCGGCCTCCTCCACACTCTGGGTCTACGCTCTGTCTGGGACCAGGTAAGGCTCAGGGATGTCACCATGTCATGGTTATGGTCTTTAGATTGTCATGAAAGTAGATGTTTGTTTGTTGTTGTTTTTTTTTTTCTTTTCATTTTTACCATTATTCACAATGTCTGACACTCAACAAAAGTGACGGGCTTCATTTTCTTTCCCGTTGGATAAAAGATGATCAATTCTTTAGTATGTGACCATCTTTTAACATTCAGGATTATTACGTTTTAATTGAATTGATTTTTATTTTTTTGTGGCACGGTGGCAGAGTGGCTAGCACTTTCACCTCAGAGCAAGAAGGTTGCGGGAACAATTCCCAGTCGAGACCAGGCCTTTCTGTGTGGAGTTTGTCTGGGTGGGTTTCCTCCG
This sequence comes from Rhinogobius similis, assembly GCA_019453435.1. NCBI lineage: Eukaryota > Metazoa > Chordata > Actinopteri > Gobiiformes > Gobiidae > Rhinogobius > Rhinogobius similis. The sequence continues at coordinate 41,216,323 of CM033622.1, read as the reverse complement.
GGTGCCCTGGTTTCCCCCATCAACCCAAAACATGTATACTAAAAAAAAAAAAAAATCCTCCAGCTGCGGTAGTCCTGACCAAGCCTGGCACAAACATCTGGAGATGGTCCCTGGGCGCTGGACCACTGCTCCTGAGGACATGCCAGTGGTATTGAGGGATGGGTCAAAGGCAGAGGACAAATTTTCCTACTGGGACAATAAAGTGTACCTTAACCTTCTGATTATTACATATTAATTTAAGATTCTATAGACCCTAAAGAAAAACGTTCTAAATTCCAAAATGTAGGCAAAAGTTCTTTGTAACATAATGTGATTTGTCTGGAGAAACTGGGATTAACCTTCACTTCAATCACTCATTCAATCAACAGCAGTTTCCTGGATGGGTTATGGGTAGAAATCAGTTTAAATAAACAAGGTTCAAGAGAATTTAGCAAATGGATAGCTGTTCCAGAGTGCGCCCTGTCCTTGACCCTCCTTCTTGGCAAGGAAAAACTACAAAAAACACAGTGAGAAAAAATAGAAACCAGTACATCTAGTGTAGAGAAAGTTCCTCCAGGCAGATGAGGAACAGTTCATCTAGCATAGAGAGTCTACAAGTCTACAGATCAGGATCGTGAGATGGTGGAGGGTCATCACTGGAAACAGTCTCCACTTCCTGAGGGAAAGAGAAAAACATGTGAACAGCAATGAACAGACTGGAGGTGATCTAAAATCTTAAATATTGTTGAAAAGCAATATAGAAGAACCAGAGGACAGTGTTCCAGCTCCATACTTCCTCCAGCATAGTCGCTCATAGGGCAGTGTAACTAAAACTCTAGGTTTTTAACTGGCCTGAGCATAAACTATTTCAAAGAGGAGCGTTTTGAGTATAGTCCAGCATTTGAGAGAGAAGTGCTCTGTTTGGATGGTACTCTACTGTCACATCTTTGAGGTCATATGGGGTCGGATAAATTATATGTCATTTATGGCTTTATAGGTCAGGAGGAGGAGTTTACATTTGATTCTAAACTAAACGGGAAGACAGTGAAGAGACTCTGGGCTGTGTTTTGTCCCTGGCGTTAGCTCGTTGGCCTGGAGGTGGTTCCAGGTCAGGCTTTTGCTACCTTAGCCCCACATGTCTCACATACACACACACACACACATATGCACACGCACATGTCTCACACACACACACACACACACACGTCTCACACACACATGCACATGTCACACACAGGTACGCACTCTGTGTATCCTGTTTCTGCTGCACTGCCCTACATTTGCTTCTCTCCACCTCATACTTTGGCCTGATCACACTCTTGTTTAGAGCTCCACGACCCATGACATTACCGTTTGGACTGGCTCATCATTAACGCCTGCGCCGCTCTACCACCAGCCCTCTAACACCGGCGTAATGTGCTCTCTGCATAATTATGAATGAAAAAGAAAAATCCCTGTGGTTTTGTAAAAGCACTCAGATATGATAACACTGCATTTTACCACATTTAAAGTAGATGATATATGATTGATTGATGACAGTTGATAGAGACTATGACACACAAAAGCCCCGTTTAGGATTTACTGGACAAATACTTTAATGGATAAATACTGACCCCACAATTTTATTTATTTTACCTATAGATATATTATGTTACCACAAATTATACTTTTTGTGAGGCTCAAATATAATTTTTAGATTAAATTGTACATTTTCCATCCTTTGTAATAGTAAAATAAACTGACTGACTTTTCTACTCAAAAATTCAAATCTGTTGCTTCATTTTGTCATAATGATTTGAAATCATTAGCATTTAGGTCTGATGTTGATTAAGCATTTAACATATTTTATGATATACTTCATTTTGCCACTAGTTGCTTCCATTCCAGGATTTTGAACATTCTAATGACTAACACGAAAAAACAGAGGCGGGCACTCAGCCCAGAGGGGCCAGGCGGCTGCTGTGTGTTCTCTGGACCACAGCTGTCCACATCCGTGACACACGGGAGTGATTTATCTATCCAGGACTTACCCCAAGCTTTATTTCGGTCACAGTTTTCAAGATCCCTTCAGCTGTCAGCTAGTCCCAGCTAGTGTTCCTGGGCTCCTTTAAAAATACTTCTAAATTTAGTTTCATGTGGACATAAAAAAAGACAATATAAATACAACTGCTTACTACAAAATAAATGATTTACATCATTGAAATTTAAAATCTTATGTATGCTTGACAACATTTCATCTCTCGTGACATTTCATATCCATAGAAGCTGTGTTGGCTTCTTTCAAAAAGCCCTCTGCAGACTGGTTCATGTCACTCATTTGATAAAGCAGCTAGTGTCACATAAAACAATGTACAAATAACAGCCCTCAGTGTAAAAAGGCTGGTAGTCACACACAAACCAAATGCTTTTAACCAGGACAGAAGTTTGGTAAATAACACCATAGTTTATTAAAATAATGAACAAATTATATAGAAATGACAAATTATAAATGTGTAAAACAAACTAGTTAAATAGATGTGTAGTATGTAGACTAGCAGAAAGGCACTTCAAATGCTTCATTCAAATATTTCATAAAGCAAAACGGGATGGAAGAAAATGTATTTGGGACGGTTGGTCCCAAATTATATTTTCCAGGGGGCAAACCACAACACAATTTTATCTTTCATCACCGTAAAATACACAGACGACTCACAGTGGTGAGTTCCAGTGAAATAAAAAATACCATTTTAGTATTTTAGTACAGTATTGCTTAATCCTCCAGAATGAATCCAGGTGGACTTAGGGCCGTGTAATGAATCTAGTTTCAATTATTACTCTATGCACTTACAAAAATGTTGAGCAGAGGTACGTTTGTAAAACATTACTAATAAAATACAATAGAATATATAATAAAACAATAATGTCCTGTCCACAGCAGCCCTCCTCAGGTCTGGGCCCTGGTGTCTCCTGGAGTCGTCCTCAGCTCCCTGGCTCCTGTAGATGGACTTTCAGATGCTCTGATTGGCATGGACCAGTCTGGCTGCCTTTTTATCTGGTGAGATCTATCATTTACTACATTTGTATAAAAATATGCTCTGGATAATAAGCTGAAGTTCCAAAAGGTATTGAGTTGAATTTAGGTTTGCAACAAACTAAATTTATAACAATAACACCAATGTTTTCCATGTGTGATTTGATCTTTGTTTTTTCAATGTAAGCGTTTGTCTTGACAGAGTCTGACTATTAAATTTAGATGTGCACATTTTGTATTGTATTATAATAGCACTAATAAGAGCCAAGACTAACAGCTTCACAGACGTCTTTTCAGCCCGCTCATACCTCTGCAGAGGCTTCACAAACACAGCCTGTGTAATCTATAGATGTGAGTGCGGGTGCTTCTGTACTGGGAGAACCAAGCCACGTTTCTGTGACAGACTAACAGAATATACATACTACACACTGTCAGAATGCAAAACATGAACTATTCCATCATCATGAAAACAACGGAAACTCAAAAAGCAATGGTTATTGAAGTCACTCCTCAAGACACAAGGAGTGGCGATAGACTGAATCTTATGGTGTGTCCCAGGAACCTGGTGAGCGGAGGCCTGCTGAAGAGGCTCACACTGGCACAGCCGTTCTCACATTCAGCCTGCATCAGAGGGTACTCCAGTCAGGTAAGTCTCCTCTTTTCACTTGGATTTGTGTTCAATCATACGAAGAGCACTGTATTCACAACAAAAATGAATAATGACGAGATACTATCTCAGGTCACTTATTTGGTGGCAAGTGCCCAGCGAAGCCCCACAAGAGGCTGGTCCCTCTCTGAGCACGAGAGGCCGCGGTGTGGCTATGAGTGCATGTTAATTCATTTGTTGACGCTGACTTGGAGATGACTTTTACGCACTAGCACAGCACCTCCACAGGGCGCTCATCCCCGGACAGCCCCATAAGAACACTTCTACTGTCCCAGCTCTTGACTCTCTGTGGCCCGTGAGTCAGCTCTGACGAGGACAGCCAGCTGAGAGCAAGCACTTCACTCATTATTCAACGCATTCCAGAAGTTACATTTTTTCTGTTGTGTTAGTTTACATGGGGCAGAGCCAAGTTCTACACAGACTAAGCTGTTTTCAGGCCTCAGGGAATCAGTGCACTGTGACTTGTTTTTGCACATTTTACACAAATCAATCTGCTTTATATATTATTTTAGCCATGAGACTTTTCCCTCATTCGCCATTTGTGTGAACCGAGTTCTTGTCAAACCAGAAGTGCTTTTACTACAGGAGTGCAGATCTGTGGCAAAAAGAGGCAGAAGTGAGCGGAGCAGAATAAGCTGTATAATAATAATAATAATAATAATAATAATAATAATAATAATAATAATAATAATAATAATAACAACAATAATAATAACAATACATGCATCATACTTATATAGCGCTTTTATGGACACTCAGAGATGTTATTATTCTTTCACTCTACACTCAGTGATGGTAAGCTACTGCTTACCATCTGACGACTGCAAGGCTAACAAACTCCCACCACCAACCATTCATGCACGCACCGCTCTCATACTGAGCAGTGTGGGTGTAGTGTGTTGCCTAAGAACAGAACGACAGCCTCCTCCAGCGCCCCCCTGTGGCCCCTGGTGTTGCAGCTGTGTCCCACTCAAGCACTGACCAGGCCCTGACCTGCTGAGCTCTTGAGATGTGACAGGATTATGCACTGGCAGCAGGTGTGGCCACAGTATAATGACATGATGAGAATCATATCTGAACAGGAAGTGAATGGACCCGGTTCTATGAATATTCAAAATGTAAAGTCATGACAACCCGTAATTATTATAAAAATATATGAATTAGTAATAAATGCCAGAATAAAAGCATAAAAAAATCTTGAGATTAGTGAGAGGTTTTGTTTGACTGTCCACAGGGGGCGCTGTTTGTCCTGATGCAGCACCACTTGCAGAGGTCCCTGGAGGAGCCTGGTGGAGATCCAGAAGCAGAGCAGGGCGGGGCTCTGCTTTCTCTGGTGGCCGTTAACCCCCGAAATGGAAAGTCAGTCCTGGCCACTGGCCTGTGTGCACCTGACGAGTGGTGTGGCAGGTGAGCTGGGTCTGAAACCTCTCTCAGGGCCATGGCCTTCTGCTGGACTCTAGAACACTTCATCGACAATGTCCTTTTCAGTTTGAATGAAAAAAAAAAAACATTCAAACTGTAAGGTTTAACTTACAGATATGTAGAATTTAGATTTAAAATGAGCTCTCTCTGTGCACAGATATGAGGTAAACCTGTTCAAATCTAATATAGATGTTGATCTATTTGAAATCCAGTGTGTTTAACCATGTCCTCTCTCTGATCTGAACGGTCTCTACCTAAAGCCCAGCTCCTGCACCAGTCATGAGTCAGTGCTGGTTTGGCCCCTGCAGCTCATGAGCCTGGGACTCTAGAGCAGTGGTTCTCAAAGTAGGGCTTGGGACCCCAATGGGGGTAGCGAAATGATTTCTGAGGGTCTCCAGATGATGGGGAAAAATTGATACAATCTTCAACAAGTCTTTAACCAGGCTTGACCCCCTTCAAATACTGTGGTAAATGTAAATGTCGGCCAATCAGAGTCATTTTTTTAGGTCTATATTCTCAAAATAAAATCAAACATTAGATATTAGGCTAACTTTGCGTGTCGCCTATTTTTTGTGTTTGGGGGTCGCGAAGGTGAAGTATTTTTGTTTTGGGATCGGGACTGTAAAAGTTTGAGAGGCACTGCTCTAGAGGAGACGTTTGGACTGATCCCTCAGACCAGTCGGCTTTAGAGCCTGTGAAAGGCTTCTTTTCCTGGTAGTGTGTCTCCATGGGCTCGGTTCCATAGGACTGGTGCAGTCCCTGTGTCTGCACTGCACTAAAGTGAACTGTCCCGCCCTGTTTGAGGGTCTGAGAGGTACTAGATCACTTTAGACCATAGACGGGTTTAGAGCGAGATGATTGGACAAGAGAGAACCAGAGAGCCACAGAGTCAGGTGAGAATAAAACAGCTAAGAGCAGACAAAAGAATCACTCCTCACCAAACGCTGACTTGATCTCATGATAAACCGGCACATTTACACTTTATTTGCTGAGCTGACAGAGTTAGCAAAACAACACTAGCATGCTTTAGCATTAGCTGCTTCCTGTTGATGAAACACGGCACTCACATCTAGACTAAAAAGATGTTAAAGCGTGGTGTAGAGCTGCATAAAAGTGAAACAAATGCAGGAAAAGCTGGTGAAAAACCAGAAGCTGTGTTTTGTTAACTAGCTTTATCCACGTCTTACAGCACCACAAACGTGTAATTACTAAAGGTTTCTGTGAACTGAGGAGCTCAGCTGCGAGAAGAAAAAGTGTAATTTAAGTATGATTTAGAGAACATTAGTCATGTTTGAGTGATGCGCTCCTCTCACGTGCACCTCTCACGTGCACCTGTCACGTGCTCCTCTCACGTGCTCCTGTCACGTCCTCCTCTCACGTGCACCTGTCACGTCCTCCTCTCACGTGCACCTGTCACGTGCTCCTGTCACGTCCTCCTCTCACGTGCACCTGTCACGTGCTCCTCTCACGTGCTCCTCTCACGTCCTCCTCTCACGTGCACCTGTCACGTGCTCCTGTCACGTCCTCCTCTCACGTGCACCTGTCACGTACACCTGTCATGTGCACCTGTCACGTCCTCCTCTCACGTGCACCTGTCACATGCTCCTCTCACATGCACCTGTCACGTGCTCCTCTCACGTGCACCTGTCACGTGCACCTGTCACATCCTCCTCTCACGTGCACCTGTCACATCCTCCTCTCACGTGCACCTGTCACGTCCTCCTCTCACGTGCACCTGTCACGTGCTCCTCTCACGTGCACCTGTCACGTCCTCCTCTCACGTGCACCTGTCACGTGCTCCTGTCACGTGCTCCTCTCACGTGCTCCTCTCACGTCCTCCTCTCACGTGCACCTGTCACGTGCTCCTGTCACGTCCTCCTCTCACGTGCACCTGTCACGTACACCTGTCATGTGCTCCTCTCATGTGCACCTGTCACGTCCTCCTCTCACGTGCACCTGTCACATGCTCCTCTCACATGCACCTGTCACGTGCTCCTCTCACGTGCACCTGTCACGTGCACCTGTCACATCCTCCTCTCACGTGCACCTGTCACGTCCTCCTCTCACGTGCACCTGTCACGTCCTCCTCTCACGTGCACCTGTCACGTGCTCCTGTCACGTGCTCCTCTCACGCGTTCTGTCACGCCCTCCTCTCACGCACCTGTCACGCCCTCCTCTCACGCACCTGTCACGCGCTCCTGTCACGCCCTCCTCTCACGCGGCTCCTCTCACGCCCTCCTCTCACGCGCTCCTCTCACGCTCCTCTCACGCCCTCCTCTTACGTTCACCTGTCACGTCCTCCTCTCACGTGCTCCTCTCACGTCCTCCTCTCACGTGCTCCTGTCACGTCCTCCTCTCACGTTCACCTGTCACGTCCTCCTCTCACGTGCTCCTCTCACGTGCTCCTCTCACGTGCTCCTCTCACGTCCTCCTCTCACGCTCCTCTCACGTCCTCCTCTCACGTGCTCCTCTCACGTCCTCCTCTCATGTGCTCCTCATGTCCTCCTCTTGTGCTCGTCTCACGTCCTCCTCTCACGTGCTCCTCTCACGTGCTCCTCTCACGTCCTCCTCTCACGCTCCTCTCACGTCCTCCTCTCACGTGCTCCTCTCACGTCCTCCTCTCATGTGCTCCTCATGTCCTCCTCTTGTGCTCGTCTCACGTCCTCCTCTCACGTGCTCCTCTCATGTGCTCCTCATGTCCTCCTCTTGTGCTCGTCTCACGTCCTCCTCTCACGTCCTCCTCTCACGTGCTCCTCTCATGTGCTCCTCATGTCCTCCTCACGTCCTCCTCTCACGTTCTCCTCTCACGTGCTCCTCTCACGTCCTCCTCTCACGTCCTCCTCTCACGTCCTCCTCACGTTCTCCTCTCACGTGCTCCTCTCACGTCCTCCTCTCACGTCCTCCTCTCACGTCCTCCTCTCACGTGCTCCTCTCACGTCCTCCTCTCACCTCCTCCTCTCACGTCCTCCTCACGTCCTCCTCTCACGTCCTCCTCTCACGTGCTCCTCTCACGTCCTCCTCTCACCTCCTCCTCTCACGTCCTCCTCTCGTCCTCCTCTCGTCCTCCTCTCGTCCTCTCTCGTCCTCCTCTCGTCCTCCTCTCACATTCTCCTCTCACGTGCTCCTCTCACCTCCTCCTCTCACGTCCTCCTCTCGTCCTCCTCTCGTCCTCCTCTCACGTCCTCCTCTCACGTGCTCCTCTCACGTCCTCCTCTCACCTCCTCCTCTCACGTCCTCCTCTCACCTCCTCCTCTCACATTCTCCTCTCACGTCCTCCTCTCACGTCCTCCTCACGTCCTCCTCTCACGCCCTCCTCTCGCTCTCCTCTCACCCTCCTCTCACCTCCTCCTCTCACATCCTCCTCTCACGTCCTCCTCACGTCCTCCTCACGTCCTCCTCTCACGTCCTCCTCTCGTCCTCCTCTCACGTCCTCCTCACGTCCTCCTCTTACGTCCTCCTCTCACGTCCTCCTCTCACGTCCTCCTCTCGTCCTCCTCTCACGTCCTCCTCTCACGTCCTCCTCTCACGTGCTCCTCTCACGCCCTCCTCTCGCCCTCCTCTCACGTCCTCCTCTCACCTCCTCCTCTCACGTCCTCCTCTCGCCCTCCTCCTCTCACGTCCTCCTCTCACCTCCTCCTCTCACGTGCTCCTCTCACCTCCTCCTCTCACGCCCTCCTCTCTCACCTCCTCCTCACCTCCTCCTCTCGCTCCTCCTCTCACGTGCTCCTCTCACGTCCTCCTCTCTCTCCTCCTCCTCTCACGTGCTCCTCTCACCTCCTCCTCTCTCGTCCTCCTCTCACCTCCTCCTCTCACGTTCCTCCTCTCACGTCCTCCTCTCACGTCCTCCTCACGTCCTCCTCTCGTCCTCCTCTCACGTCCTCCTCTCGTCCTCCTCTCGTCCTCCTCTCACGTCCTCCTCACGTCCTCCTCTCGTCCTCCTCTCTCGTCCTCCTCTCACGTCCTCCTCTCGTCCTCCTCTCACGTGCTCCTCTCACGTCCTCCTCTCGTCCTCCTCTCACGTGCTCCTCTCACCTCCTCCTCTCACGTCCTCCTCTCCTCCTCCTCCTCCTCTCACGTTCCTCCTCTCACCTCCTCCTCTCACGTCCTCCTCTCACCTCCTCCTCTCACGTCCTCCTCTCACGTCCTCCTCTCGTCCTCCTCTCGTCCTCCTCTCACGTCCTCCTCACGTCCTCCTCTCGTCCTCCTCTCTCGTCCTCCTCTCACCTCCTCCTCTCACGTTCCTCCTCTCACCTCCTCCTCTCACGTCCTCCTCTCACCTCCTCCTCTCACGTCCTCCTCTCACGCCCTCCTCTCGTCCTCCTCTCGCCCTCCTCTCGCTCTCCTCTCGCCCTCCTCTCGTCCTCCTCTCTCTCGTCCTCCTCTCACGTCCTCCTCTCGTCCTCCTCTCACGTGCTCCTCTCACGTCCTCCTCTCGTCCTCCTCTCACGTGCTCCTCTCACCTCCTCCTCTCACGTCCTCCTCTCACCTCCTCCTCTCACGTTCCTCCTCTCACCTCCTCCTCTCACGTCCTCCTCTCACCTCCTCCTCTCACGTGCTCCTGTCCTGTGTTCCAGACTGAGCGCAGAGGCCCACGTGCTGGGCTTCCACGTCCTGGGCCTCTGTGGCAGAGGCAGGGTGTGCGTGTGGGACCTGGAGCACCCGAGGGACCCCCTGCCAGTGTGCGCCCCCTCATCAAGACAGGGCTGGCATTTGGCTCGCTGGGGGGCCCCGGGCGTCCTGCTGACCGCCCTGCACTCTGGAGACGTGACGCTGCACCGCTACACGCAAGGGAGCGCCACCGTCCTGCAGACACTCAGGCACCCAGACGTCAGACTGTGCAGGAAACATCTTGGCTTTGAGGAGATGCTCTGACGGTGCTGCTGATTGTTCTACACTGTACAGTTTTAGATTTTATCCATTATAAAGAATTGTTTTTATGGTTAACATTAAACATTTGTACTTTCTACTTTGGTGTTTTTTCTCTTACAAAGTTACAATTTAGAGCTGAAACAAATCAGTTTAATCATCACCTCATGTAGTAGTTATCTGGACTGTGACTCGCCGGTGTTGATGCAAAGGTAAAAAACACATTTGTTCAGAGAGGAAAATGCTCCTCAGCAAAATGCAGAATCCAGAGAAATGAAAAGACGTGCACAGCAGCAGGAGTGAGCTCCACACACACGGTATGTGAGTAGTTCATATTGACAGAACGTTCGGTTGTCATGGTGACGGTTCTGACGCCTGTGTGACAGTGGCCTTCATACAGACTCTGTACATCTGAGTGGGTTTGACACATGGACACAGTGGGGAGTCCATGGTGTTGTGTGGGGAGTGTTACTGTGGGAGATGGAGTGTGTGGGGAGGTGGATCAATGACAGACTCGGGCGCCCAGTGGATCCAGTCCTTGGACCTGGAGACGGCCCTTCAGGACAAATGGACTTCCCTCCTGTTTTTCATCTTGTATTTGACCAGGATTTGGGTTCATCCCATGTTTTTGGTTTGAATCTTTTAGTTTTTCTTTTTCCTCTTCTTCTGTTTCATGTTTTTTTCAGTTCTTGTGTTTGTGTGTTGTGTTCGCCAAAGGAGACTCAGAATTGCTCACTTAATAAGGGTGAATTCAATACAATTAATACAACGGCAACTGAAAAGTCATGAGACGTCCCCTTCAATGTTAACAGCGTATTCAATCCAATCAAACATTCAAAAACACTAACAAAGATGAGAAAAGAGAAATAATATATATTTACATGAAACCCATTTGAATGACCAAGAACACCCAAATCTGATGACGTTTGGGTTTAATAAACCGAACCGTTCCTCATACAAACTGAATAACTGAACATGAGCAGAGCTTTGAACACAAGGATAAAGAGGAGCCATCAGAGGAAAGGAACTCTATGAAAATCAAATATGTTCCACATCTGTACAACAGTCCATCAAGAATGAAGTGACTGGACAGAGGGGCAGGCCTTCTGTGCACTTGGGACCTGACACCACTGGCTCAGTCAGTGGAGCTATAGTTGATGAGATGGAACACAAAATTGCTTGATGTTCTATTATTTTTGACCAAACCAAAAATGCCCAAAGCCAGTGTGGTGCATTCTCCCATTAGGGGCCCAGGGTACACCCTGGACAGGGGCCCGCTTCTCACAAGGTTAACCCATTCACTCTGAATAGCCCCTAGTGAAGGACTCATGCATGTGTTTGGACACTGGGACCACACCAGCCAATGGTCTTGCCTTCCACTTTTTCATTAATAATTGGTTAAAGCCCCAGTGCGTAACCTTAAGCAAAAAAACATGTTTTTTACATTTTGAATGTTGAATGTTTTGATTGCACTTCACTCAGAAAAAGGATGGATTTAGCTTTACATTTCCAGGGAATCATTCAGGACACGTTCCACCTCCAGAAAGTGACTAACTACCTACGGCAGCCCAAACTGAACTGAAGTCATTTTAATTATTACTAAGCGTAATATTTATAACCGGCTCATAACAATACAATACTTCTATTAACGGCTGTCAGAATGAGAAATATGGACAGTTGTTGTAGCAACTAATTATTTAAAACAATACTTTAAAATCTTTTGAATGGCAAACAGTCCTCAGTGTTGTGTACAACAGGAAGCAATGAGTCCAGATAAAAACCATTCAATAAAACCTTTACATAATCTGCTTTACTGTAGGTCTGTTCTGTTTGAAACAATGGCAGTGTCCAGCTTTGACCACAATAAATACCTCCAAAATATTCCTGCAGTCAACTCTCAAGCCCAGAGGACCCCAAATATTAAATATTTAGGCTAAACTTGACAAAACAGGCTAAAAGAAGTTTTGATTGGCGTTTCAGTCTAATTACATTAGGGCTGTTAGTGATTATTATTTTATCAGTCGACTTTTAAGGCGAGACACTACAGGTGAAGAGAAAACATCTTAAAGACATCTGTTTGAAACTTCTCCTGTGGTTTACTCAAATAAATGTAAGAACAAAATATATGAATCGTTTTTCATGTAAAAATGAGGCTTTTTGTGTAAAAACAGCCAAAACTGCACATGGTTGGGACACACACATCTGAAAAATAGACAAAATCAGGTTTAAATTTCTTTTGTCCACATTACAATGTGCAGAGGGGATTTTGGATTTCTTTAGATTTTGAGTAAACTGGATTGGACTGAAAATTGGCCTAAAAATCAAAATTTTGCCAAAATCTTTTTGTAGAGTTTGGCGCGGGATTTACTTTAAGGCTGGTCTTTATGTCCCGAGGGACAAAAATGCATTTGAAGAAAACAATGTCCAGAGAAATTTACGGATGAAGTTAATTCAATGAAATAATGAAACACTTGAGAGAAAACTGACCAAAAAAGGGAATGAGTTTTAGCCTGTAGTGTCACCTTAAAGTACATCATCAGCCAAATAAAGGAGGAAATATGGCACTGAAGACGTAGATCGAGTATTAATGAAATTCAATCATTTTTTGGTCTTTTGATTTTAAAGTGTTGCCGCTTTTGTTACAAAAGTTATTTTTTGTATGTGTTTTAGAGTCTGTATAAATTTTTATAGTCTACCGATCAACTATTAAAAAAACAATTAATCAATGCAGCTCTAGAGTAAATCTCATGATTACTGAAGACCAACTAAACATAGAAGAATCAAAAGCAGCTTATAGCAGTGACGTCTGGTGGAAACAATCTTTATTTAAACTGAGGCATCTTTACAACTGTAGGTGTATTCAAAAGTATGTACACAACTGCACAGCGTTGAGAAGGTTTCATCTTAAACATCTAAAACTACCACAGAAAGAACGGACATGATAAAGACATTAAAATTTCTACAGAGACAACAAACAGAAGCAGACTGGAGAGGCGTCCATCACATTCGTCATAAAATCATTCAGTGCCAACTCGATGTGCTGTCAACAACACAGCCCAGCACGAGCAGCTTCAATACACAGTTCAATATAGAATTCACCGACTTCTCATAATATAAAAGCGGAGGGTCCCGATTCCAAAATGTACAGGTGGGCCCCTGAGTGTCTACTGCGCGGCGGCCGAGGGCTCCATGAGCTTCTCCACCATGAGCTTGGCGTAGCGGATGCGGCTGGCCAGCTCCTTACAGCAGCCGTACTCCTCCAGCAGCGACATCTTGTACGTGCGGAAGTCCTTTTTCTCGTCGATGTACGTGACCGCGCCCATCAGGGGGCACAGGATCAGCTTCGTGTGGTCCTGCAGGAGACGGACACAGGACTTTAAGGCTCGGTGCATCGTGTTAAAGACACTGTGAACTGCAACATGTTTTGTGGCAGTAAAAGCGCTCAGATTTGTGAAAGATATCAGGCGTTTTAAACTGTTTTACTTGACCGAGTATTAGAAGATGCATAATGTTCACTAATCAACAATGCAAATGGTTAGGAAGTGTGAGCTCAACGTTTATTTTATCAACGTACTTTACCACAAAATATTTTAAGCCGGTCTCGGCCCCTTTAATATGTGACCTAATATCTGTTTATCTGAGGTGCTGCGGCGCAGTTTACAGCGACCACTACGGCCCAGTGTGCCCTCGGACTCTCCATCCTCCGGCCACAGCGCGGCCCCCTGCACCGCCGCCCCTGCACCGCCGCCCCCTGCACCGCCGCCCCCTGCACCGCCCCACTTACACTCACCCACACACCTCAGCGCACAGGACATTGTGATTATTTTTCGACTACAAAGCTAAAACATAACATAAATAATACCTGCAGGAACAGGTTTGTCTGATTTATTCATTTGTTCTTTTGAGTTCACACACACCACGACTCACACCTTAAAATGTAAACTTAATCAAACGTCTGATGCAAAAGTGGCTTTAGTGCAAAAACGCAAACGAACTGAAGAAAACTAATGCCACGTTAAGTCCAAATAATGACAGAAATATCAGCCATTCTGTGTGTAATATAAATATGGGCTGGTTGGCCTAATCTGACAAAGCCACGTCAGGTTCATGTTACTCTAAAGCCCAGACCACAGACCTGGAAGAAGTTGATCTGCACAGTGCCGTTGGTGAGGTGCAGGACGATGGCGCTCTTGGTTCTGAACCACAGGGACAGGTAGGGCATCCGGGCCAGCTCGTCGCCTTCCCGCCGCACCATGTTGGCTCCAGTCTTCAGCAGGTGCTCGCTCATGTAGTTACGGAAGTACTTGAGCAGCGTGATCTGCACGAGACACAGACAGAGGTCAGGGCTGAACACTCGACTTCAGTGAGCCGAACAAAAAGCAGGTGTCAAAGCTTTGCTCCAGGCCGGGGGCCCGGGGCCCGGGACAGACCTTCTTGTTGAGTGCCTGGGGGTAGGAGCGCACGCTGAGGTAGGACTCGGCCGTGGTCTTGTCGATGTACTGCAGACTGTCTCCGTCGGCGTACATGATGAGCCGTGTGTAGTCGTTGAACAGCACGCCCACGCTGTTGTCACACAGCTGGTATCCTGCAGGGGGCAGCACACAGCACGACAGTCAGGATTGTTCAACTTCATTCAATGAGTGAACTTGTTAAGATATTGAATGCATTATTTGACCATTTTTATTCAGCTTTGATTTGAGGACACTATGGAACTCAGTGGAACATTCCAGACAAAGCATTAACCTGTCAACAGACTCTGTATTAAAGATGAAACTTGCCCTCTGGAGACAGACTGCTGCCCACCAGAAGTGACATCCAGTCAGGCCCATGAAGAGTGATACGGACACAATTCTAACCTTTTTGGTTCTATTCACCATCACAATGGATTTGAAATGAAACCAACAGGATGTGCTTTAACTGCAGATCCCCAGCTTTAATTTTTAGGGCATTTACATCCAAATCAGGTGAATGGTGGAGGTATTACATCAGTTTGTCCATGTGCCTCCCCCTTTTTAAAGGACCAAAAGTAATGGGACAACTGGCTGCTCTGCTGTTCCATGGCCAGGTGTGTCTTATTCCCTCAGTATCTCATTTACAAGGAGCAGATAAAAGGTCTAGAGTTCATTTCAAGTTTGCTATTTGCATTTGGAATCTGTAGCTGTCGCTATCGGTGAAGCAGCCATCATTAGGCTGAACAATCAAACAAACCCATCAGAGAGAGCAAACATATTAGGTGTGGACCAATCAACTGTTTGGAACATTCTCAGAAAGAAACAACACACTGGTGAGCTCCAAAAGACCCGGAAGACCACGGAAAACAACTGTGGTGGATGACCCAAGAATTCTTTCCCTGGTGAAGAAAAAGCCCTTCACAACATCTTTATAACAATATTAGGCAATATTTTTGAAACCCCTAAAATATGCCTGATTTATTTTATTGATTTATTATGAATAATTATTGAATAATGAGTCTTTGTCATAATTAAGTGACATGAGTCATTATCTGAATCATTTTGAATGAATTAATACTTTATCCAAAAGTAGCACATTAACAATAATAATGCATTGGATTTATACAGGACACTGGACACTCACACTGCAGAGGAGGGCAGGAGGAGCAGAGGAGGGCAGGAGGAGCAGAGGAGGACAGGAGGAGCAGAGGAGGGCAGGAGGAGCAGAGGAGGGCAGGAGGAGCAGAGGAGGACAGGAGGAGCAGAGGAGGGCAGGAGGACAGGAGGACGAGCAGAGGAGGGCAGGAGGAGCAGAGGAGGACAGGAGGAGCAGAGGAGGGCAGGAGGAGCAGAGGAGGGCAGGAGGAGCAGAGGAGGACAGGAGGAGCAGAGGAGGGCAGGAGGAGCAGAGGAGGGCAGGAGGTGCAGAGGAGGACAGGAGGAGGTGCAGAGGAGGACAGGAGGAGGAGCAGAGGAGGGCAGGAGGTGCAGAGGAGGGCAGGAGGACAGGAGGACGAGCAGAGGAGGGCAGGAGGAGCAGAGGAGGACAGGAGGACGAGCAGAGGAGGGCAGGAGGAGCAGAGGAGGACAGGAGGAGCAGAGGAGGGCAGGAGGAGGAGCAGAGGAGGGCAGGAGGAGCAGAGGAGGGCAGGAGGAGCAGAGGAGGGCAGGAGGTGGGGAGGAGGAGCAGAGGAGGGCAGGAGGTGGGGAGGAGGAGCAGAGGAGGGCGACAGGAGGTGCAGAGGAGGGCGACAGGAGGTGCAGAGGAGGGCAGGAGGTGCAGAGGAGGGCAGGAGGTGCAGAGGAGGGCAGGAGGAGGTGCAGAGGAGGGCAGGAGGAGGTGCAGAGGAGGGCAGGAGGAGGTGCAGAGGAGGGCGACAGGAGGAGCAGAGGAGGGCGACAGGAGGAGCAGAGGAGGGCGACAGGAGGAGCAGAGGAGGGCGACAGGAGGAGCAGAGGAGGGCGACAGGAGGTGCAGAGGAGGGCAGGAGGTGCAGAGGAGGGCAGGAGGTGGGGAGGAGGGCAGGAGGTGGGGAGGAGGAGCAGAGGAGGGCAGGAGGAGCAGAGGAGGGCAGGAGGAGGAGCAGAGGAGGGCAGGAGGAGGAGCAGAGGAGGGCAGGAGGAGGAGCAGAGGAGGGCGACAGGAGGTGCAGAGGAGGACAGGAGGAGGTGCAGAGGAGGGCAGGAGGAGGAGCAGAGGAGGGCAGGAGGAGGAGCAGAGGAGGGCGACAGGAGGTGCAGAGGAGGGCAGGAGGAGGTGCAGAGGAGGGCAGGAGGTGGGGAGGAGGAGCAGAGGAGGGCGACAGGAGGTGCAGAGGAGGGCGACAGGAGGTGCAGAGGAGGGCGACAGGAGGTGCAGAGGAGGGCAGGAGGTGCAGAGGAGGGCAGGAGGTGCGGTGCAGTGAAGCTCTGTCAAAGGCTCGGAGCTCATTTACACCAGTTTTTTTCTGTATTTAAAAAGGAAAACTTGATTTGGAAATGCAATGACTCATCAGTTGAGGACGTTAAACACTGAAGGAAAACGTGCTGTGGACTGCAGACCGTTTACTTTCCTGCTGTTTATGGTAAAAGCACACAATTAGAATCGATTGGATCGTCTTTTACTCTAAACTATTGGATTAGTTCGTTCTGTGGAGGAATAAATTGGACATGCAGTAGGTCCTGTCCTCGTATGCACAAGCTGCCTCCGCCGCCGGCAGAAACGCCGTGGTTTTAGCTCAGAAACAGTACATTATTTACAGCAAATCTAAAGTTATCTTTTAAACAAGAGTGTAAACTTCTCTTGACAGTAACGCTGCACAATCCTTCACTTCGATTTCAGCGCCATCAAATTTAAAAAATAGTTCAATACTCCATTAAAGGGCACATATTCTGTTAGTGATTTTGAGCTTTTAACCCTGTCCTAACAATGTTCTGTCATCAAAAACACAACTGCATTCACCCTGTTTTGAGGAATGTTCATTAGAAAATCCTGTTCCTTAGAGCGTCAAAAACACTTCCTGCTGAACTCCCTCCATCAGCCGTTTGAAATCCTTAAATGATCACAGACTCGTTCTGAGAATTTCTGCCTCTAAACACGATGACTGCTACTGCTAAGCTGATCAGTGTCTCTTAAAGTGATACTTTGAACTAAATGTTGTAAGCGCTAGGCGCCATCTGCTGGTTGCATACACTCAGTGCCAGGGCAAACAGCAGAGAAACATGTTCATTTAGTTCATAATAAACCTTTTTTATTTCAAAACATGAAATGGCAAATTTAAGGTCCTCAAGAGCAAATTTAAGGTTGAGGCTTACGATATTTTTGTGACCACAACATGTTGTACACATATTGTGCGCCCTCTGCAGGATTAGCGTGTCACAACACAGACAGGCGGCACCTGCAGAATGAGTCGAGTTCTTACCGAGACCATATTTATCGGAGTAGTCCACCCATTTGCTGATCCAGAAGATGGGGATGCAGGCCGGATCCTCCGCCTCCTCTGAAACACAACAAACAACAAGTCAGCATTTTTAGGCCAAACATGTCCATCCTGAACCAGATCAAAGTGTGCCTTGATCTGCATTCTTACAGTGAGTGGGCTCCGCTCCATAGATCTGACCTGGTGGTTCACCTGTTTGCCCCTATGCAGGAGGTAAGCCTTCACCAAACATTAACGTAAAAGATGTGAGTATCTCTGTCCTGATACTTTCTACTAAATAATGATGTGCAACCCCTGTAACTACAAGTTCTTCATGTCATCTGCACTGAACTGATGGGCCCCGTGTGTTTACAGCATTGTGTCGGAGCAACACAACACTCTGTGTCCTCTGTAGAGCGGCCCCTGGGGGCCAGAGCAGACAGACACAGACCTTGGCGGATGTTGGTCCTCTCTGAAGGCTTGGCTGAGATCAGGCTGATGATCTGCTGCAGCAGGTCTCTGAGGTGGCTCTCCTGCTCCGGCTCCCTGTGGACACAACACTTGCAAAAGTCAACACGGGACACTGATGGAGTGGAGCACAAGGTCATTAAAGCCACATGACTGGCCCCGCTCCCTCAGACGCTTCTCAGGTCACAATGTGTTGTTTTACTGAACTGAAGGCAGAAGTAAACAGCAATAAGACTAGACTAGACCAGTGCAGAGTCCTGAGTGTTTATTAATGAAGTGTGTCAGAGTCAAGAGGGCGTCCTCTGTGCCTCTTATATTTGAAACACAGTTCTACAAAACTTGAGGTTTGAGCACAGCTGGCATATTTCCCTCGACTGACTCAAACCTCTGGATGTAAAGCCTGTTTTTAGACTTTCAGCTCATACTCACTTGTGCGGCTGCTCCTCCTTCTGCTCCACTTTCTCTGTGCCTGCTGCAAACACAACACCACATTAACACCTCATACTCCTCAGACACAGGCGTGCGTCTGGCCGTTGCCCGGGTTACCGTGATTGTTGTTGATGGCGGAGAGCGGCTGTCTCTGGCCCTGCAGCTCGGGGGCGCTGGAGGGGGCGATGGAGAAGCGCGGGGGCACTGTGAGGCAGGTGGTGGGCAGGTGCATGGGCGCGTAGCCGCTCACCATGAACTCGTCGGTGAGCAGCTCTGTGACGGTGGGCCTCTGCGTGGGGTCGGCGTGCAGCATGCGTTTGATCAGGGACGAGGCCGCCGGGTTGATGTGCTGCCGAGGGACAAGAAAGACGTCAGTGTCTGGAGCTTGGAATAAAGTGAGAACAGGGTGGTTTGCAAAGACCAAGCTCAACAATTCTGCCAAAAAACTTTTTGCTTGATTTTTTTTATTATCACAAACCTACCACATTTAAACAAGGGCTGCACTATTTATGTGAAATAGATTGTAAATGTAATTTACTTTACATTTACCACAAGCAACAAATGACTAAAATGACTGACGACGTGAGGCTGCCAATCTACGACATCGGCCCCATCACCTCCACCAAGCATTCAGGCCGGAACAATTTTCATACGAGGCAATGTGGGTGAAGTGTCTTGCCTAAGAACCCGCCTGTGCACCTCTGACCTGTGTGAGCTCATGTAGATTATTGCATGAGCCAGTACTACCACAGATACAGGTGGGACCATTTACTTAAGTCCATGTCATGTCTGAGGAAGGGCTTGTGGCCTGAAACGTCACATGTTGTGTGAAATAAAAAACTGGGAGCTCTAATGGCTGTGTGAAACCTTTTTTCATGTTTTCACTTCATTCGAGTTCAGGACCCAGCCCGCAGGGACCTTAGAGATGTTTGGACTACACATTTCAGCATGTGTTTGGAGTGAAGAATGTTTTGGTTAAGTGTGGTTACCCAGGGGATGGTGTAGTTGTTCTTCTTGATGCGGCTGTAGGTCTCCTTCAAACAGGACGTCTCAAACGGAGGCTTTCCCACCAGCAGCGTGTACCTGGAAAACAGACGAAAACCATTTGCTTTTGCCTCGCCAGACTCTCGTTCTCGTCGGAGTCTGACGGCTCTGAACACCTACAGTATGCAGCCCAGGGACCACACGTCCACCTCGTAGCTGTGGCCCTTCTTGCACAGCACTTCGGGGGCGATGTAGTTGGGCGTTCCACACAGAGTCTTCTTCCGCTCGCCGTCGAACTGGATCTTTGTGGCCAGCCCAAAGTCTCCTGCACACACGTTATACATTTCGTCTCATTTACGTCCCAATTACAGAGCCATTGATTCTCTGCGAAGCAGGAAGTGCACCGTTAGCATGCTAGTTGTTGCAAATTTTTGGGTATATTTGACAAAATTATTGAGACACAGCCTGATAGTTTTGTGGCTCTAAATATAAGTACATACTTTTGTTGTTTGATTGCAACACACTACATATTCCCTGTTGACTGTTCTCAAAAACGGGAGAATTTTATATTGTGTTTCAACTAGACATTGTTTAAAAGGTGCCACGTTGAGTTTCTTTACAAGAAAATGTCTACCGGTTTTAACATTTTATGAAGCTCGGGTTTAATTCTCTGCAGTTATAATGTAATGTGTCCATGTGTCTCCATGGTTACACGTTTACTGCTGTCAGAATCGTTTGTGAAGAAGAAAACGGGATCTTTTTTATATACCGTAATTGTCTGCGCTCTCAGTCTCTTCTCGCCTTCTGTGGTTTGTGCAGAGTTTGTGCTTTGCCTCATTGTCCAACCTTTTCACAATAAGGCCTTTTGGGGATGATTTTTCATATGACTGGACTTTACAGCGCTACAGGGACCACGATCAAAGCAGAGAGAGACAGGAGTGCTCGTAGTGAGCACCAGGACAGATCACACACGCCGCCGCAGCACCGGTCTCCATCTCCAGGGCTGTGTTGGCGGCTCGGCTGTGACCCAGCTCTCCTGTGTCACCACAGGAGTGATAGGGTTCACACCAGGCCCCGTGGCCCCCTGCAGGCTGAGCAGTGTGTGATGTGTGACAGGAGGACAGCTCATGGACAGGAATGAGTGGAGGTGAAAAGAAATAATTGGAAAATTAGAAATAACCACAAACTAAAATCTTGATGTTTTTGAGTGATGTGCACAGTTGAACAGCTGCTTCCGGGTTGCTATAGTGATAGCAGCAGCAAGATTATTAACAGGTACTAGAAAAAGAGATCATATTTCACCAGTGTTAGAGTCTCTTCACTGGCTTCCTGTTGAGTCTAGAATCAAATTTAAAATCCTCCTCCTGACTTATAAAGCTTTAAACAATATGGCCCCATCCTACCTCAAAGATGCAATAGTAGCGTACCATCCAAACAGAGCTCTTCGTTCTCAAAATGCTGGACTATTGTTAGTCCCCAGAGTCTCTAAAAGCACAGTAGGAGGTCGAGCATTTAGCTACCAAGCTCCTGTGTTATGGAACCAGCTCCCTGTTCATGTTAAAGAGGCCGACACAGTCTCTACATTTAAGACCAGGCTCAAAACGTTCCTCTTTGAAATAGCTTATGGTCAGGCCAGTTAGGAACAGAAATAAAAACCTACAGTTTTAGCTACGCTGCCCTTGGAGCAATTCTGCTGGGGGAAGTATGGCAGCTTGAACACTATCCTCTGGTTCTTCCTACTTTACCTATCAACAATATTTAATATTACTTCAACTGTAGTCTGTTCATTGCTGTTCACATGTTTCTCTTTCTCTCCACTTCCCCCGGGGAGTGGAGACTGTTTCAGGCACTGCGGCGGCTGCTCCAGTGACGACCCCCCCACCCCCACCTGTCTGGACGATCTATGCGCCACCCGCCTGGACAGCTGGATCAGCCACACCTCGTCTGCCTGGACGAACTCCTTCTACTTTAGATGAACTGTTCCTCATCTCCTGCTGGAGGATCTCTCTACACTGGTGGACTGCTCCTCGTCCGCCTGGAGGAACTCTTTAAAGCCACCTCCCTCTTGAGTGGTTCTGGCTCCACAGTCCAAGTGGATGCGTCAGTCCTAGTTAATCTGCAGCCTGTCCGTCCGTGGGAGTAGGATCTCTCCTTCACTGTGGTTCTCCCCGAGGTTTCTACTTTTTCCCATGGGGTTTATGGTAGTTTTTCCACGCCGCGAAGGAGGGTCAAAGGACAGGGGCATTCTGGGACAGTTATCTGAACTGCTTTTACCTGTGGCCCATCGAGGCAACTGTTGTTGTGATTTTGGGCATTATAAAAATAAATTGATTTGATTTGATTTGATAGCATAGAAAAACTCAAATGTATGTAGTCCTCAACAGTGGTACACTGCAGAATAGCACGTGCGGTGCATGGATTAGTGCATGTGTGGTGTTATGGTACAGTGAACCAATCGTGAGGACCCTGAGATTCCCCAGTTCTTTGAGCGTCTCTTCCTGTCATGGTTTGCACAAATGTGTATCTTTACGAGCTGCCGTTACCGATCTTGAGCTCCATGTCGTCGTTGAGGAAGATGTTTCCCAGCTTCAGGTCTCTGTGGATGATGCGGTTGTTGTGAAGGTACTGGACGCCCTTCAGAAGCTGCATCATGAAGTAGCGTGCCTCGGGCTCCGTCACAGCCTTACGACGCTTGTGCAGCTCCAGCAGGGACTACAACACACACACGTCATCATTTCTACCATTTGGAGCAGTTATTCTTTCACATTTTATTAATGTACAGAGTTTACACCATCTGCCCATTCCCTTAAATTTAGATGCCAATGTGAAACTTCTTCTGTACTTTACCCACATACAAACAAACAAAAAAAAGTGTTTGTGTATATGCACACACCCCCTCTAATGTCTAGAGTGAAATGTATTGTCCCTTTATAAAGCTTTGCCCTCTGGGTTTGACTCAGGTCTTGGTTCAGGAATTAAACCCGGGACCTTGCTGTATGTCCAGGCACTAACTCTGAAATACAGTATTGTACACGAGCTTGCAAGATTAATCGCAATTAATATTTGAATGGACAGGTTAGCAAAATCTCCACAAATATCAACATCTAATTCTGCATAAAAACACTGTAGTAGTTTAGAGCAGAAAAAAATATATACATTTTTGATTCCTTACTGTGTAACAGTCTAGTTGAGGAGGGATGCAAAACTACTTATTGCATTAAAAAAAGATCAGACTTTTGAAACACACTGTTAGACTTTTTCAAATGTATGGCACTTATTTTTGCCAATGAACTCTTCAATATTTTCCCCAAAATGGTGCAGCCCTAATGTGTGGCTCTGATATCACTGACTCTGACGGATGTTAAAGTCTATCTGAAGGTTAGCTTGGTGGGAGGGCATCTGTGGTAAATATTTATCATAGTTTTACATCAGCCAAGTGGCAGTTTGTGAAGAAATTTTGCACATAAAGAGTTTAAAATGACTGAAGTAGTGCCAAGTTCTAAAACAGAATCCCTCTGACAACTGACACATTTAAATCATCATTCAATTAAAATAAGTTACCTCTAACTATGTCACATTTGTGCTCAACTTCAACCAGGAAGTGACATTATAAACTTTACACAAACTGTCAAACTGGAACAAACAGGACAAATGTTTAGCCAAATCTTCAATCACGTTGTAGTGAAATGATCTAAGTTGTCATATTTACTTTAATCTCAATTTCTCCACAGAAATTACTATTAATGTTCATTTCTGCCTCCTTTCAGGAATTTAGACCATTTTTTTGGACTCTGAATTAAAAGCGTCTCTGGGCTCATGACAATGGCGTCAGTGAGAGCTGGACACTGGAACACATCCCACACAGCCGCACTCACCCGTCTCCTGCACAGCTCCAGCACCACGAACACGAAGTCCTCGTTCTCAAAGAAGCCGTGGAAGCCCACCACGTTCTGGTGGCTCAGGCTCTTGTGGATGGCGATCTCGGAGCTCATCTTCTCGCGCTGGTGCTGCTTCAGGATCAGCGCTTTGGGCACGATCTTCCCGGCGAACACCTGCTTGCTCTGCAGATCCGTGATTTCGAAGCACTTGGCGAATCCCCCTTTCCCCAGAAACCTGCCCCGGGAGTAGCGGCGCATGGTCCGGGAGTCCACCAGCACGTCGGGGATCTCCTTGAGCGGAGCCGATTTGGGGTCGCCGTGTGCGGCTGTTGAACTGGGCTTGGCGACGCCTGCGCTCATCTCGGAAGTTGAAGTTTCCCCTTTGTACTAAAAAAAACACGTCAATACCCCTAACTAAGCCGTGATTACGTGACGCTCTTTAAAAAAAACTATCTTAGCCGTGATTACGTGACGTTCTTGCACGTTTTAACCTGACCAAGCAACGCGGAATGGCCTATCTCCTCTTCAAAGGTCCCCGTACGGTAATAAAAACACATGAAATCCGTTCCAACCCCGATTAAAAACTACGGTAACGATAAAATCTACTAGCTCACATTAAAACGTCCTCGCTTTCTAGCCTCTCCGGGAGCGTGAGCCGCAGCGTTGCCTCAGTCCTTTGACAACAGCCTCCGGTAGAAGTTTAAAATGCTGCCGCTGTCGTTCCGGGGACGCTGATTGGTCGGCTACATTTGAATTCCGAAGCGTCGCGCAAGGCAGCACGGGAGAGCCAGCTCAAAACAGCCAATCGCGGAGGGGGTATTCGAGGCCATGGCGTGTGATTGGTGGAAATAATAGCACACTTCCTGAGACAAAAGGCTGACGGGAAATGTAGGCGGAGTGGGCTTTAATGATAGTTCGGTTGTTTTTCGAGTTTGACGGGTTTAAATACAGTTAAATACGGAATTAGTTTCATGTATTTGGAAAAACATTTTATCCGTGGTTGAGATCTGGTTAGGTCTTAGTTTACACCGACTTAAGTCCATGTTCAGTCCTGTTTTATACCTGGTTTAGTCATTTTTGTCCTGCTTTGGGTCCAGCTTTTTGGTTTTGTTTACTATTGGATTTGGTATGGATATTTTAGTCCTTACTTAGTTTTAGTACTAGTTTAGACCTGGTTAAGCTTTTTTTCCCGACTTGGTTTGTTTTAATTGGTATCAGCATTTGGTCCTGTCATGATTTAGATTTGTCCATGATTTAGTTTTATCCTGGTTTATTTACAGAAAGGGATTTTATTCTTTACTTGTCACTGATTTAGACCTGGTTTAGCTTTTGTCCCTTAAATTGGTTTGTCTTGGATCCAGCTTTTTGTCCTTGTTTAGTCCTGAATAAATTTAGTTTTAGTCCTGATTTTGGAGATTATTTTAATCTAGTTTATTTGACAAAAAGGGCTTTTAGTCCTTACTTAGTGCTGGTTTTGTGCATTTTGTTAGGGCAAGACACATTTGAAGAGCAAATTGTATAGCTATAAACACAAGCCCATTTAGCATAGTTCAGTGGTTGTAGTTTTTTGTAGTCCTGGTTTTGAACAAAATGTATTTCAGCTCATATCACATACAGTATATCCAGAAACAATTTGCTTTAATAATTTTAGGTTTTTATACATGTGTCATGTTTGTGCAAAAAGGAGAGCAGAATTTAATGGCTCCTCCTCCTTTGCCTGGGATCCAAAATACACTCTTCCTCAGTGGATTCCTTTCACATTGTTGGAGTGCACGCCCAGGTCCCCGTTGAGTATGTGAGATTTAGTGAGAGTTCATTTGAAGGTCATTGTTTATATGGGCACCCAACTACTTAATGTGAATCGATTTTTTAATTAAATGTATCCATAATGGGAGGCCATGGCTGTTGTTGTGTGTTTGGATGGATCATCGACGGGACAAAGAAGGGAATGAGTGTGGTTTTTATGAGTTCCCAGGCGGGACTCACGAAAAATCAACGTGGCTGTGGCAAATTGGTCGCGCGGACTTGACTTTGAAATCGCTCACCGAGAACATTAAAGTTTGTGGATGCCACTTCCAGACAGCCGCATCGCAAAGATAAAAACCATGTGCACGTGTGTGGGTTCTTTTTTTGCATTCTTCCTTCTTCCTTAGTTGTTTTTGACATATACTTTAAGATAACCACAATGAATATATCTAAAATGTTAATACATGAAGCATTTCAAAGTTATTTTTCCAACCAATGAGTTGGCCAGTAATATTCTTCAAAGAAAGAAATACCAACAACACTTTCTTACTCAGCAACACAACTGCAAGTGCCCCACTGATTTTCCCACTTGAAGCACCCACAATGCCCTGTAGATAGAACAGGACATAGAAGCCTTACCTCAGCATTCACCAGGAATAAACCACCGGCCCATATTTCGCGTCGATATGACAAGCAGTTTTCATTTTCTGTACGAAGTCATCGCTGAAGAATTTAAAAGCCTTGAAGCTTTTAAACGCTCAGAGACTGTCCCAGTCGAATCTTTGCTGTTAATCAAAGTGCAAAGTGCTTTGGGTCATAATATTTGGAAAGTTCATTCTGTCTTCTTGTAATTATTAACTTGTGAGGTTCTTCTAAGGCAGTTTGTAAATAGCTATTAGCTCATTTACCTGACATGTTTTAGTGGGACGCAGGCCTGCTGGCTCTGCACCGCCCCAGCAGGACGAGGGAAGTTCCCGAAATCCAGATTTGAGTGAGGGGCACCTTCTTCACAGGTCACTTTGGGTCAATTCCAGACTGTCCCATGCAAACAGAAGAGACACTTGTGAATGATGAATGAGTTCACGGGTCATCTATCTTTTAGAACAAAATCAATTCTATTCCATTTATTTTTGTAGCACCCAAAATTACAACAACAGTTGTCTATGGGCCACAGGTAGAAAGCAGTTTAAATAAACAATGTTCAAGAGAATTGATCAAATGGATAACTGTCCCAGAGCGCCCCCTGTCCCTGAGCCTCCGAGTGATGGACATGAAGCCTCATGAAACAGCAAAGCATTTGGGTGGAGGGTGGTGGGTGGACATGTGGCACTGTGGAGCACTTTGTTACATTTTATGATGAAAAGTGCTTTATAAATAAAGTTTGATTGATTAATATATTTTCAGTGGCACAGAAAAGAGTTTCAGGTGAAACCTGTAGCAGCCGAGCAGACACTGTAGCTGTGCACTCTATGCCACCCGTGTGCCAGTTATCTAATCAGTGACAACAGTTGAGATTGGTCTGTATGAGGCACAGTCAAGTCGGCCCAGCCCTTCTTTAGGTGTTAACGATATGATGGCTTCTTTCTTTCTTTTTTAAGTGCCCAGTTAAAAGTTATTAAAAGCAGAGGAAGCAGAGAATTAAGCTTTTCTTTTAAAGCGTTGTACCACTGATGAACCCATCACTCCCCGGGGACTTATTGGTCTTTAATCTCTAGATTGCACATTGTATTTCCAAATCTTTTATTTTACTTTTTAATTTTGTGCTTCAGTCAGGATGGGCAAACTGAGAGTATCTATGATCCAAGATCCAAGAGTTACTTTTCATTATATTGATTTTCTTGCGAAAAGTTTTTTTGTAGAAAGATTCAAACGATTACTGTTATTATTATTTGGTCTAGTTTGGATAAAATTGCATTATTCTGTCTTTTCTGTATGTTAAAACTTGTTCTTTCGGATTGTTGTTTTCTAGGTTCAAGCTAGTCATTTGGAAAAATTGTATCCTCGTGTTACTTTGTTCCCCTGCCCAGTGATCTGCTCACCGTAGTACAGAGGCAGGACAGGCATTTTACTCGCAACACAAACTTTATTGTACAGCGGTGAGCAGGTGACAGTGGCATGGAGGCATCCTGAAAGAAGAGGTAGTATGAAGGGCATAACTTATGCTTGGCTTATGCATATCTACATATGACAGTCACTGCTCCCTTACTCATAAGGCACTTGCATATGCAAACCAACACCGACAAAATGCAATAATGTCACATAAACAGAGAACATGCATTACCAAACAGTGTGTTTTTTTTTTTCTTCATCCCAGAAGGGCAGTGTGTACCCTGACTCAGGTATTGTGCTTCAACAGCAGCATCTAATGATTGGTCCGGTCACCAAACTTGTTGGGTGCCTTCCGGGCCCTCTGTGGTCTGAGCAGCAGTGTGATGACCACAGTATGCCCCTCACTCAAATCTGGATTTCGGGACCTTCCCTCGTTCTGCTGGGGCGGTGCAGAGCCGGCAGGGGGGTAGAGCAGGGGATTTCGGGCAGGCCTCCTGGCTGGTTCCTGTGTGTGGATCCTCTACATAGGAGTCCCACAGTCAGAGCGGACCAATGTCAAGGTCAGAGTCTTCATCAAAAACAGGGGGCAACACCTCCAGTGGTGTCAACGGATCAAATCTCTGATAAACCCAGCTGTTGTCTAGCAGGGTTCTGGAGTGGAAAGGCCAGAGCTTGTCACTTTAACTTTAACTTTGGACCTAGGCCCATTCTGAATCTGGTACACCAAATGTGTGACCCACAACGAAATATGGGCCCTCATAGGAAGGTAGGAACTTTCATAACTTGTTCCTCACAGTTTTTGTGCCTTTAATCAGGTGCCATACTGCAGCACCAACAGGGTACTGAGACTGGCAAATGTTTTTGTCATACTGTCTCTTTGCTCGTTCAGAAGCTTTACCCAGGGCCTCTTGTGCAAGTTGGTGAGAGAGTTCCAGCTTGTCCCTGAGCTTTAAGACATTCTCTGGCAGTGAACTGGTGTTAGTGTCATTTGGGGGAAAGCCAGTGGCTAGGTCCACTGGTTCAGTGATTTCTCTGACAAACATCATCATGTTTGGGGTCAGTCCGGTAGAACTGTGTCTGGTAGAGCGGTAGGACATGACCGCAAAAGGGAGCATTAAATCCCAGTCCCAATGGCACCTCTCTGCTGTAGTTGCTAGCATTTTCTGTAGAGTAGCGTTAAAGCGCTCCACCTGCCCATCTGACTGCGGTTGGAACGGGGTCTTTTCCATGCCCAGTAGCTCACACATGTTCTGGAAAACGGCGGACTCAAAATTTGTGCCCTGGTCGCTGTGTAACGTGTGAGGGGCCCCATACCTACACACCCACTCTGAGACAATCTTTTCTGCAACTGTTACTGCCTGCTCATTAGGAACTGGATAAGCTTCCACCCACTTACTGAAATAGTCTCATACCACTATAATATAGTGGTTGTTTCTGTCAGTCTTGTTCAAAGGTCCCACGAGGTCAACGGCTATCCTCTCCATGGGTGCCCCCACCTGCACGGTACCCATGGCTGCCTGTGGCGTTTTCCTCGGTCGTGCTCTGGCAGCACAGCTGGCAGAAGTGCGGCACCAACGTGTGACATCGTCCTTCATGTTGTACCAATAGTACCTGGTTTTCACGCGTGCCAGTGTTCTTTCCCCTCCTAAATGGCCCCTGTAGAAAATCTCCTATTTTCTGGCTCCGTTACCTTAGCACAGCATATTGAGTATTAGTTTGATTTGTTATTCTCTTATCTCTTTGATTTACCTTTCGGAGCCTCTTGCGTGTTCAAAACTGAGAGAGGAAGAAATGAATCAAACAGGCATTGCACTATCAGCTAATAACACATACCAGCAGAGGAAGAACACGGAAATCAGTAGCTTTGATCCAAAAGGTTTATTCCCTAAGTTTACAATCTAATACAACTCTGGCACCTGCTATGCCATTATTGAAAGCTACGTTCCGAGTCTGCTTCCCCTGAAAACGCGCGCCTCAACATAGCAGGTTGCCAGTATTTAACACACAATACAAAGTTGCAAAAAATGTACAGCGCGCTGTTGATTTGTCCAGCACCCATCCGACTCCCCATCCGGAGTTTTTCTCGTTATCAACAGCTCTGCTTATTTCCTCTGGTCAACAGAAATTATCTGTGTGGGAGGTGTGAGACCAGCAGTCATGTTTGACTGTCTCTGAAGTTGTTTACTGGAGTGTGACCTGGGCTTAAGAAACAGAGGGTTGTGCACAAAACAACGCAATATACTTCTGACTCCTTCATTCATCATTATGACAATACACTTGTGAATAAACTCATATTAATATAAAAGATGAAATGTTGAACTCTTCACCCCGAACTGGACCATCGTGCATCTGCTCCATTACAGCTGTGGGTAACGTGGGGTAGGAGGACTTGTGGGTAGAATGTTTTAACTGCGTAACATAACACACCATCCTTCAAATACAGTCTTTTCCACTGTGACCAGCGATGGTGGACCATGATGGATGGATCCCCCCACTATCTACCCATTTCCAAACTGGTGCAATGTCTGGGTGAGTCTTTTGAGTAGTGCTCAGCTGCTCCAGTGTCCAGCCCTGAAACAAACTGGGTAGTGGTGAGTCACTTACTGTGGATATTTGGAAATGTGTCTTCTACCCCCACTATGGGGAAATCAAGGTCAGGCCTCACTACCCCCACTAGAGTCTGCTGTGTGGTGGATGGGACAGGCTCAGAGTACTCGGATAGGTCACACTGCACCTATTTGTCTTGGCACAGGTTGCTGTCGCGATCGGGGTCTTGTATGGTGCAAGGGCAGGACTCACGGCATGGCCACCTCGAGAGCGCATCTGCGTTTTGATGAATCTTGCCTGGGCGGTGAACTACAGTAAAGTCATATTCAGCCAACTTCTCCAACCAGTGCGCCAACTAACCCTAAGCTATGGTAGCGAAGTCAGTAACGAAACATCGATAATAAGAAGCTAAACCTACAAAATGCCTGACACATTTCTGGGTGTAGGCCAGTCCCTCACTCTCTGTCTTTTGGGGAAACAATATGTCCCAAATAGGCCACTTCCGAAACAAATGGCACTTGGACGGCTTAAGTTTCGGGTTTGCCTGCCGCAACCGGGTGAAAACCTGCTCTAAATGCTCTAGCATCTGTGAAATATCTCACCCCAAGACCACTATGTCATCTAAATACACTAGACATGTCTCCCACTGCAGCTCCACTAACACCCGGTCCACAAGTCTTTGGAAAGTCGCCGGAGCATTACACAGTCCAAAGGGTATCACCTTCCACACCTGCCAGTACCCTGAGGTCAAGTCTAGTGTGCTAAAGTACCTGGCAGCGGATAAGGTGTCAAGAGTGTCTTGGATGCACGGAAGGGGGTAGGCATCTTTGATGGTTCTCTCGTTCAAGGGCCTGTAGTCCACGCACAGCCGAGGGGACTGGTCCTTCTTCTTCGCCATCACAATAGGCGTAGCCCTACTGCTGAGCCACACCCGCATCAAGACTCTGCTGTAGCTGCTGGTCAGCAGCGGACTGCTTCTCAGCGGCCATTCTGCGTGGAGGCTGCTTGACAGGGGGTCCCGGTGTAGTCTGGATGTTATGCTGCACAATACTGGTGCGGCCGAGGTCTGTGGGACCGGTGGAAAAGACATCACCATAGGACTGCAGCAGGAGGGCAAGTTGGGGGCGACCACTCTCTGACAGGTCGGAGAAGCTTTCAGCATACAGCACCTGTAAATGGGAAGGAACAGAAACAGACTTAACTGGCTCGGACGGGCACATGTCTGATGGAGGCTCCAGGATGCCCACCACCTCAGCAGGCTGGAGAATGCCAGCCACAGCCCCTCTCTTCAAGGTAACAGGCGTGGACTCTGGGTTGAAGACCCGGATGGTGATACCCTTGGAGCTGTGGGGTTGTACGACAGCATGGGCCACCAAAACACAATGTATCTCAACAAAGGTCTTGGTCAGGCTGAGCAGCATGTCCCCACTTGTGTTTGAGCGGGGACGGGAGAAACCGGGCACCACGTATTCACGATCCGGGCTCCAGGATGGTGGTGCGGGCAAGTCAGACCACATGGGCTGTTGTCAGCTTGTTTTCCCCCGACCAGCACCGGCGACATGACCTCACCAAGGACGGCCAAACCCTCAAGCCCTATCCCCTGTAGAACCTTTGCAATGGATGGCTGTACAGGAGGCCTAAACTGCAGTGGGACTGCAGAGTTTTTTGTTTTATTTTAACAATGTATTTATTAAGATTTTCATATTTAACACAACAACAAAACTACAAACCCACACAAACACAATGAAGAAACAAAAAAACAAACGATCACAGACAATTATCAACAGCTACAAAAATATGTAAACATATTGTACATGTAGCATGCAAGTATGTACCAGTCACAATTGGAGTTAGTCTTTTTTCAAAAATCGTAGAAAGAGGTTCAGAGGGTGTCATCCGGACGCCGTTTAAAGATCGAGACGTTTCGAGTTGAGTTCGGGTTTTTTCAATAACTCAACTAAGGGTCTCCAAATCTCTTCAAAATCTTCAGCTTTGCCTCTTAAAACAAATGTAAGTCTCTCCAATGCAACACATGACGCCATTTCCATTGTCCAAACCTTTATAGAAGGTGTGTCCATACTTTTCCAAAATAAGGCAATTGTTCTCCTGGCCTGCAGGAGACCAAAGTCAACCAGTGTGGATTGCTTTTTATTAACAACAAAATCCTTTGGGTACATACCCAAGATACAAAGTGTTGCACGCAGAGGAACCTCAACACCAACTATATTAGATATGGTTCGAATCACAGATTTCCAGTAGTTCTTAACTTTCCAGCAATCCCACAAACAGTGGAACAAAGTACCCCTATCACTTGTACATTTACTACAGATGTCCGGAATGTCAGGGGCCAATTTGACAGGGGTCACATAGGTCCTCATCAGCCACTTGTACTGTAACAACCGCATTCTTGTATTAATTGTTTGTTTTTGGGCTTTAAGACACAGTTTTTCCCAGTCAGCAATTTCAATGTTTTCTTGAGTGTCCGTGATCCACGCTTCCAACCTATCCTTACTGGATTCTTTATCATGTAACATTAGAGTCCTATAAAACAGAGAAATCTGCTTCTTTCCATTTAAATTTGAGGAGACAATATCCTCTATACTAGACAGTGGAGGTTCATAAAAAATATTTTTAAGCTTTGATGACATAAAATGCTTTAGCTGGAGAAATTTAAAAAAATGTTTCTTAGAGATAGAGAATTTGTGACAGATTTGATCAAACATCAGCAGTTCACCATTCGCATACAAATCACCTATAGTACTCGCACCTTTCTGTGACCATATTTTGAAACCACCGTCTGCCCTCCCTGGTTTGAAAGCTGTATTGCCCCATATGGGAGAAAATCTTGAGAGCAAAGGGGTATCCCCAACCTGCTTATGTGATTTGTACCAAATATCAATAGTATTCCTCAAAAAGACGTTTCGGGTGCATTTTTTTAAAACTTTAGGTTCAGCAGAATATAAATATAGTTTTAAGGAGATATGTGGAATTGTCGCTTGTTCTATCGTTACCCAAGCTGGTGGGTTATCTGTTGAAAAGTAGAACATTGCAGAACGCAACTGAGCAGACCAATAGTACCATTTAAAATTAGGTAGCTGTAAGCCTCCAGTTTCATAAGGCATGTAGAGCAGTCTCAGTCTTAACCTAGCCTTCTTATTATTCCAGATGAAGTTTAGAAGCAGCTTATTTAACCCTTTAAAAAATGATTCTGTCAATGGAAGAGGTATGGATTGAAAGAGATATAAGAACTTTGGTAATATGCTCATTTTAATAATATTTATTCGCCCCATCATTGAGATTGGCATTGTCGTCCACCTATCTAATGATTGTTGCACCTCTGACACTAAGGGATCATAATTCAGTTTAACTATATCCCGAACGTCAGGAGCAATCTTGACACCCAAATAAGTAAATCCCTCTATTGCATTTAAAAAAGAAGTTTGCACCACAGGTTTAAGTCTTTCTTCTTTGTTTAAAAATAAAATGGAAGACTTCGTATCATTAATGACGTAACCTGAAAAACTTCCAAAAATTTTTATCTGTTTCATTAAATTTGGGAGACTTGTAGACAGATTAGTCAAAAATAAAATTATGTCATCCGCATATAGAGATATCCTATGGTCTCTGCCACCTATTTGGATACCAGATATGCCTCTATCTGCTCGAATAGCCATAGCTAGGGGCTCTAAAGCTAATATAAATAGCATTGGAGAAAGGGGGCAACCCTGGTGAGTGGACCTTTCTAAGACAATTGGTTTTGAAGATGTGCAATTTGTCAGAATGCTAGCAGTTGGGTTATTATATAACATTTTTATCCATTTAAGAAAACTACTCCCAAATCCAAATCTGGGTAGAACATTAAATAGGAAAGGCCATTCAATTCTGTCAAAAGCTTGACGGGCATCTAATGACAGCAGCGCTGTATCTTTCGATTCCACCTTCTCGTTAATTATATTTAACACCCGTCTAATATTATGAAAACCTTGGCGACGTTTCACAAATCCACTTTGGTCACTGTGAACCAGATTTGGTATATATTTCTCTAATCGTAATGCAAGGAGCTTACATAGTATCTTCGTATCACATCCCATCAAACTTATAGGTCTATATGAAGAACATTCTGTAGGAGGTTTATTTGGTTTCAGGATTAAAGTAATTAAAGCAAGTTTAAGAGAGGGTGGTAGAATTCCTTTATCGTATGATTGGGACTGCAGAGTTAAAATGGTGCAGGGGAAGCACATTTCTTCTAGCTCCAGGATCCAAAAGAGCACAAGAGCCGGCAGACTTTGTGTTTTTGTGAACAATAGCACCAGCTGCCCCAGTTAAGCTGAACCTGAGCTGAATAGCTTTGGTCTTCGCTGTCCAGTGAAGTAAAATCTTGCCACAAACCTGACCCATCAAAATGTCCTGGCCGCAGAGTTGGAATTCTCTCTTTAAATTCGCAGCATTCCTCCTCACTGCTGTCGATGGAGTCGCCCCGCATCAGGCACGCTAAATGGCGGAGAGGCACTGACTTTGTCCGTCTGGGACTGGGCCGCGGGTCACACCATTCATGCTCGCCCAAACATGGCTGTGCTGAGGCTGGGAGCACTTCTGGCCTGAGATCTTCAGCCGGCTGGACATCAGGGCTCCATGGTGCAGCAGAGAGCAATGGGTGTGGTGTACTCTGCGCTTGTACTGGACACCAGGGGTCAGACGTTGTGTGAGTGGGCAAAAAGTCTGGATGGTTCTATTATTATTTGCATCAAAGGTGGGCACAAATGGTGTTACCTTCCTCTGTGGTGGCGGAGTGAGCAGCCATGACTGCTGCATCACCCCGCAGTGCTCATTCTGTGCGGCTGCGGTTAGCTCCATGCTAGTCAAAATTGGGTTGGTCTCGTGGCCCCTCACATCACCCATAGGTCTCGCTTGGCTCATCATGGCCCTGACAGTCTCTGTCATCTCAGGCCAAAATGGATTTGTGCTCACATTTTGCACTGCAACTTGCAATTGTCTCTTATTTTTCACATCATCATTACCACGGTTAACAGGCGCCGCTATTTTTGTCGCTTGAGTGCCGCCGTCTTTCCTCGTTGTGGTCCTTGAAGTTTCCTCAGTCTTTGCAAAAGACAGATCCCGGACTTGAGCCTCCAGTGTTACTTTGTTCCCCTGCCCAGTGATCTCCAAATCATAGTACAGAGGCTGGACAGGCATTTGACTTGTTAGCAACACAAACTTTATTGCAGAGCGGTGAGCAGGTGACAGTGGCTGGACTGTAGGGCGGCCACAGACAGAAGAGAGCGTCTCGCGCCAAAACAAACCACAACACACTATTGTGCCTGTGTCCATTGCAATTCATTGTACTGTGGCCTGGATCAAACATCTCTGAAGTGTCTGCAGCTCATACAGAACTCTGCTGCTCTGCAGCTGACAGGAACCAGGTGCCGTGAACACACCACACTTTTCTCTCTCCTGCACTGGCTTCTGTCAGTTACAGAACTGATTTTAAATTGTTGTTGTTCATTTTTAAATGTCTAAATGGCCTTGCCCCGCCCTATCTGAGTGAGCTGCTCTGTCCTTATGCTCCGGCTCCAGAGATGAGCTCCACAAATCTGTTCCTTTTAAATGTCCCAAGAACTGGCCTAAAGACTCAAGGTGACCAAGCCTTTTCTGTTGCTGCTCCCAAGTGGAACAGTCTGCCACGGAATATTAGAATGGCACAGTCTCTTGATAATTTTCTTCACTGAAGACCCACCTCTTTGCACTGGCCTTTAATAGAAGCTGAGCACTTTATGTAACTTATTCTTGTTTTTATTATCGTTTGTATTATTTTATTCTTGTTTTTAGTTGTTTTAAATGCTCATGTGAAGCACTTTGGGCACCACTCTATATAAAATAGTCTATTCTAGTATTACTCCTGTGTGGATTAGAAAAATTAGTGTATTGACAATAACTGGGATTCATCTCCCTCCAAGTATCGATTAACCCTATATTTTGTAATCGGCAAAATGCGGGACGGCCGCTCGACTGCACATGGGACAGCCAACATTCCCTCGACCAATCAAGGGGCTGGGTCAAACTTTCACTTGCCTGTCAGGCGGGTGGGTCAAACAAATTTATTACACTGGCACTTATAAGGTGCGCACATACATTGTGCCAATATTATTGCTCTTTTCTGTTGGCTATAGTAGACTCAGACTGAGCATTACTGTGATTTTGGGCATGTCTTTGGGTAATTATTCTGAGTGGGCCTGGTTAATGTTTCTCATAGATTTCGTTTACATATTGCTCTATTTAATCATTGTCCAGTTATTTCTTAGTACTTTTATAGCTACATGATATTACAATGAGTCATAAAATGTGATTTTATTGATCCAAATATTGTACTCCTGATTGTTTTTAGACAATGTTGGATGTCTGTATTATCAATGGGAAAATAATAAATATCCATATCTTAATAAATTCATAATGAATTCATTAAAAAATGTTTCATAATAGAAAACTGTCTCAACAACCAAAAAGCCACAAAGCCATGGATGACAGCGAGTGGGTCTCAAGGCTGAGGTCTTTTGCCTCCACTAGTGACCGACGCAACACAAGTGTGTCTGACGCAACACAAATATGTGTCTGAAGGTATGATCAAAGCATGTTGAATGACACACATTCCTTTATTACTCTTTATTTATTTTACATAGTTTATGTTGGATAAAGAATTATGCATATAGCACAAAATGTACAGAATTTACACAGTTTGCAAGATAGAAACTTTTCTTTACAGATAGAAAAGTGCCCTCTGGCAGTTCAGGGGCCAGTGGACACTTTCTCCCAGCCACAGAAGTGCTCCTGTGGATTTCATCCTCAGAAGGTAATTTGAGCTATTTATTTTTTGAGATATATAATCCATATAAATAGATTTTATTCCAATACCTTAATGTATTCTTAGACAGCGTTGTTCCTATTTGAACTGTTGTGGCAACAGGTCTGTTCCGTAACAGTAACAGTGTCCAACCAGGGTTATGTGGACCCCAAGGGGTACGTGAGGAATTACCAAGGGGTACTTGGGATGATTTCAGGTTATAAATGAAAAAGAAATGTACTTTTATAGACTGGAAAGTGTAATTTCTTGTAAATTTAGCATCTTTATAGAGTATCTTGGATCATAAATATAAATAAAACAAAAAATATAATATGTAAGTAATATTAGAAATGTAAAAATTGACTACATTTGACCCGTAAACCCATTTGCCCGAAACTCAGGCTTAGGTTGGGAAACACTGGTATAGCAGGTAAAATATGGTCACAGGGTCAATTAAACTATACTTAAACTATAACAAACTAATAAAAAAACAAATATTTAAATCTGTTTTTTGCATGAAATGGGCACTACTTTGTTAGTGATGCAAACTTGTGGTCGCCTCGTGACCACCTATAAAAAGTGCGCTACCATCTGGTGCCGCTGCTAGCCCTTTGGGTGCCCTAAGCAGAAATGCTCTGTGGTGCCCCCTCCCAACCCTGTATATTGGCTTGATGTCTGTGCTACAGCCTTGTGGTGACTCTTACAATGGTTATTTTTATTTAGGCCCGAGCGCCACAAGCTGGCGAGAGGCCTATTAGCTCGCAGTGCCGATGCACGAAGCCGCGAAAGTGCGCACGGCGCGACGAATCAGCGCCAAGCGCTCGCCCGCTTCCAAACACTCACTAACGCATTCCCCAACTCATGCACGTCCCGTGCATACCAATTAGTAGTGGGAAAATTGAACATTATTGTTGTAAACGGCGAAGCCGTGCGAAAAATCGCCGCAGTGCGCACTAACGCGCTTTGCGTGGGGATGGCGGCGCTGGCGTCGTCATCCCCACGCTCGTGCGCTGAGTCGCCCACTAATACATTCCCTGACTCATGCACGTTCCGTGCATATAACAATGTAATGCAAAAACTGAACATTACTATTGTAAATAGGGCCAATAACAGAAAGTGGGCGGAGCCCACTCAAAAATCTCGAAAGTGTCCCCCAGTGACCAGGGACCCATACCAAAACGTAGGAAAGCGCGTGCGCTTTCCGAAAATGTATAGTTTGCGAAATAAAAAAAAGGGGAAACATTGTTTTCGCATCGGAATATTATTCTTCTTTCTTCTTCTTTCTTCTTCTTCTTGTGACCAATCCCCCTATTTTTCACCCAGTGAACATTGACGAAAAGTCAGGAAAATTTGCACACCTTTAAAAATCGTGCCTCTCTACATTCTGGCTATTTCCGATTTCAGAAATTCAAAAATATGGCGCGTCAGCGCCACCAAGTATACAAAAAATGCATTACGGCATAGGAAAGTGCCAAAAAAAATTTTTATCGTACAATCATGAAATTTGGCAGAGATATAGATAGTGACGAGAGAAGAAAAAAATATTATTATGGCAACGCCGTCCGCCCAACCAATTGTCGGCCATATTGGATCAAAATTAGCTAAACCTGACTCAGCGTTTTTTTTTTACTTTGTACTTTTACGAACTCCTCCCAGGGCGTTTGCCTGAACGAGCTGAAATTTGGTGAAAATGAAGTTGAGGAGTGTGGCATCAAAAGTTATCCAAATCAGGAACCTATGTTTTACGGTCTCTGTGCGGCGAAGCCGCAACCTTTGGCCACAATTTCAGAAATTTTCAATTTTTAAATTTTGCTCCCATTTTCACATACAAAGTCCAAATTGCATCAAATTTTAATCAGTTATTAACCTCCCTTCCTGAACACTACTAGAAGTGAAAAAACTTAATTTGGCGCGTTAGCGCCCCCTACAGATCAAAGCAAACTTTTATATGGGGAGCAAAAAATTTAGTTTTTTAGAATTTTTTGAAATTTTGCACAAAATTCCATTTTGGCCTACCGATCAAAAAAGCCAATCAGACCCATGTCATATTTTGTACGGCAAAGCCGTACCAATGACCCAAACATCCCATGTTATTCCTATGGGAAAATCGGAAAATGTCTCAAATTTGGATATTTTTTTACTACGCATTTTAACGAACTCCTCCTCGGGCGTAAGCCCGACCAACCTGAAATTTGGTGGACATCTTCCTGAGGAGTGGGGCACTAAAAGTTATCCAAATTGTTGAGATAAGTATTACGGCCTCCGTGCAGCGAAGCCGCAAATTTTGCCAATATTTTAGAAAAGACAGAAAAACCCCATGTTATTCCTATGGGAAAATCTCAAAATCTGTCAAATTAAACTTTGTACTTTAACGCAGGGGTTCCCAAACTTTTCTGGCCGGGACCCCCAAAATAGCCATACAACCGACTCGGGACCCCCAAAGCAAAATGAAAATGAGAGTAGCAATAATTTTAAGTGTCAAAACATGTTAAATCAGGTTTAATATTGGTTATTTGAATAGATTGTTGTCTTATTGGACCCTATTTGACTAAAAGATACTGGTATTAATTAAAAAACGGAGCAAATACAATGACATATTCATTAAAATTACATCTTGAAATCATCTCGCGACCCCCAGCACACCCCTCGCGACCCCCGAGGGGTCCCGACCCCCACTTTGGGAACCACTGCTTTAACGCACTCCTCCTCGGGCGTAAGCCCGATCAACCTGAAACAATGACAATCATCTTGAGGAGTTGGGCACCAAAATGTATCCATATTTTATGGATAAGTAGTACGGTCTCCGTGCAGCGAAGCCTCAAAAATTGCCCAAACTTGTACAAATGACAGAAACATGCCATGTTATTCCTATGGGGAAAATGCAAAATCACTCAAAGTAAACTTTATATTTTAACGCACTCCTCGGGCGTGAGCCCGACCATCCTGAAATTCGGTGAAAATGATCTTGAGGAGTGGGACATCAAAAGTTATCCAAGATTTTAGCACACATAAGCCGCAAACTTTAACCAAATTTTAGACATTTCCAGTGAAATATGAGAAGTACGAGGAGTGCTTACTGCCACGGATTCGGCAGCAGGTAAATGACAGAAAAATCCTATGTTCTTCCAATAGGAAAATGGATACATTTGAAGGTGATTAATGCTTCATACTTTTACAAACTCCTCCATGAGCGTTTTCCCAAATGAGTTCAAACTTGTTGAAAATGATCTTGAGGAGGGGTACATCAAAAGTATGTATAAGTATATGGGGAGCAATTATTACAAAATTCAATTTCAACAATAAATACATAACATAACATATTTCTCATTGCCTAGATGACAGAAACCCCAAATGTATGGGAAAAATTACTGCAGTACATCCAGAACACTGCTGCTCAGGTCCTGACTACACCCAGGAAGTACAGTGCCAGAGTCAGGACTAAACGTGGACCGGCCTCCTGCTGGTGCCAGAGTCAGGACTAAACATGGACCGGCCTCCTGCTGGTGCCAGAGTCAGGACTAAACGTGGACCGGCCTCCTGCTGGTGCCAGAGTCAGGACTAAACATGGACCGGCCTCCTGCTGGTGCCAGAGTCAGGACTAAACATGGACCGGCCTCCTGCTGGTGCCAGAGTCAGGACTAAACATGGACCGGCCTCCTGCTGGTGCCAGAGTCAGGACTAAACATGGGCCTCCTGCTGGTGCCAGAGTCAGGACTAAACATGGACCGGCCTCCTGCTGGTGCCAGAGTCAGGACTAAACATGGACCGGCCTCCTGCTGGTGCCAGAGTCAGGACTAAACATGGACCGGCCTCCTGCTGGTGCCAGTGTCAGGACTAAACATGGACCGGCCTCCTGCTGGTGCCAGAGTCAGGACTAAACATGGACCGGCCTCCTGCTGGTGCCAGTGTCAGGACTAAACGTGGACCGGCCTCCTGCTGGTGCCAGAGTCAGGACTAAACGTGGACCGGCCTCCTGCTGGTGCCAGAGTCAGGACTAAACATGGACGGCCTCCTGCTGGTGCCAGAGTCAGGACTAAACATGGACCGGCCTCCTGCTGGTGCCAGAGTCAGGACTAAACATGGACCGGCCTCCTGCTGGTGCCAGAGTCAGGACTAAACATGGACCGGCCTCCTGCTGGTGCCAGAGTCAGGACTAAACATGGACCGGCCTCCTGCTGGTGCCAGAGTCAGGACTAAACATGGGCCTCCTGCTGGTGCCAGAGTCAGGACTAAACATGGACCGGCCTCCTGCTGGTGCCAGAGTCAGGACTAAACATGGACCGCCTCCTGCTGGTGCCAGAGTCAGGACTAAACATGGACCGGCCTCCTGCTGGTGCCAGTGTCAGGACTAAACATGGACCGGCCTCCTGCTGGTGCCAGAGTCAGGACTAAACATGGACCGGCCTCCTGCTGGTGCCAGTGTCAGGACTAAACATGGACCGGCCTCCTGCTGGTGCCAGAGTCAGGACTAAACATGGACCGGCCTCCTGCTGTTGCCAGTGTCAGGACTAAACATGGGCCGGCCTCCTGCTGGTGCCAGAGTCAGGACTAAACATGGACCGGCCTCCTGCTGGTGCCAGAGTCAGGACTAAACATGGGCCGGCCTCCTGCTGGTGCCAGAGACAGGACTAAACATGGACCGGCCTCCTGCTGGTGCCAGAGTCAGGACTAAACATGGACCGGCCTCCTGCTGGTGCCAGAGTCAGGACTAAACATGGACCGGCCTCCTGCTGGTGTCAGAGTCAGGACTAAACATGGACCGGCCTCCTGCTGGTGCCAGAGTCAGGACTAAACATGGACCGGCCTCCTGCTGTTGTCAGAGTCAGGACTAAACATGGACCGGCCTCCTGCTGGTGCCTAGAGTCAGGACTAAACATGGACCGGCCTCCTGCTGTTGCCAGTGTCAGGACTAAACATGGGCCGGCCTCCTGCTGGTGCCAGAGTCAGGACTAAACATGGACCGGCCTCCTGCTGTTGCCAGTGTCAGGACTAAACATGGGCCGGCCTCCTGCTGGTGCCAGAATGGAAATGGTGTTAAGTTACTGAGATGATTGTAGATGCATGCAGAAAAAGAAAAAAAAATTACCATTGAAACAAATCTTGCTTTACTCTTCAAGCCTGCAAACCAGTGGCAGTTGATGACACACCATGGAATCTTTCCACTTTAACCAAGACTTGGGAACAAGCAGGTGGGATCACAGTTGACCCCCTGGACAAGGATCATTTGAGCCACTCCTCTTGGGCAGGAGGTCCAATCTGTCAAGAATCTCTCACAAGAAGAGTTTCTTTGCCAGAATGGACTCATGAACACTTCATAACACCTGTCAGTTTAATAATTTATGTAGATAATACTTACCGCTCTGATCTTGCTGCTTTTGTAATGTAAAATAACGTATACATTCACTTTGTTTTTATTATTCGTTATTCTTATACAGATGTTTGCTTGCCCGCATTTTAAAATGGTCTATAGTATTTAACAATTATTATTATTTATAGCTGTTTTTGCACCTTACTACTAAAGCAAGTACATAGTTTGTGTGTGAACTGACAATGGCAACAAAAGTTTCTATTTCTTATTATAGATCAGGATCAGAATCAGAATTACTTTATTTATCCCCAAGCGGAAATGTGCAACTGACCAGTAGAAGCAGTAAAGTATTAGAAACAAAGTAAGATATATATAAAATAAAAATAAAATACAGTAGATCTCTAATGATCAACCCCGTTTAACTTAACTTATGAAGTATCTTTATTAATCAACTAATCCCCCGATATGAACAATTTACAATAAGCTTAACTCTACTATTCTTGTCTATTTATAGATGTTTTAATTATTGTGTGCTGCCATATGTCCAAATTGTCACTTGTCCCAGGTCACCCCTGAAAAAGAGGTTTAAACCTCAACGTTTGTTTTATACTTGCGCAAAACATGTAAAAGGTAAAATAAAAATACATTTCCATTTGTCATTCATTTCAATGACAACTGTCTTGTCATTGTCGGTGATGGAGGCGGTGATGGCCTACACGGCCACCATCGAGTCTATCCTCACCTCCTCCATCACCGTGTGGTCCATCCTCACCTCCTCCATCACCGTGTGGTCCATCCTCACCTCCTCCATCACCGTGTGGTCCATCCTCACCTCCTCCATCACCTCCTCCATCACCGTGTGGTCCATCCTCACCTCCTCCATCACCGTGTGGTCCATCCTCACCTCCTCCATCACCGTGTGGTCCATCCTCACCTCCTCCATCACCGTGTGGTCCATCCTCACCTCCTCCATCACCGTGTGGTCCATCCTCACCTCCTCCATCAGCGTGTGGTCCATCCTCACCTCCTCCATCACCGTGTGGTCCATCCTCACCTCCTCCATCACCGTGTGGTCCATCCTCACCTCCTCCATCACCGTGTGGTCCATCCTCACCTCCTCCATCAGCGTGTGGTCCATCCTCACCTCCTCCATCACCGTGTGGTCCATCCTCACCTCCTCCATCACCGTGTGGTCCATCCTCACCTCCTCCATCACCGTGTAGTCCATCCATCACTGCAGGACCTGTACATCTCATGGACGAGCAGGTCGGATCACGGCTGACAGTTTCTTTCCCTCTGCCGTTGGACTTGAACACTTCATAATGTCACTTTAATAATTCATTTAGCTAATACTTTTTTTTTTTTTGTCCAAAGATTATGTTTGGAAAGTTCATTCTGTCTTCTTGTAATTATTAACTGATAACAGACAACAGGTGTTGTTCAGGGCGTGGTCAGTTTGACAGATTTATCAAACTGACCACGCCTGCCCCCTGGTGGTGGCCTCTGAACAACATCTGATGAGAGACTCGTCACACCCATCAGACGTCACCTCTGATGAAGGCGGAAGTCTTCTTGCCAAAACATGTCAGGTCAATAAGCTTATAGCTATTTACAAGTTTATTAGAAGAATCTCACAAGTTAATCCTCACCAAAATTGTTAAACTGATGGAAAATAGGCTCAATGTACTTGATCCTAAACTTTTCACTGGAATTGAATGACAGAAATAAAAATAAAACACACACAGAACTTTAGTATTTGTTGATTTATTCACTACTTGATGTACTGTATTTATCATAAATATTAAATACACTGATAAAGTGAAAGCACAATACAATGTAAAATACAAAGTGAGCAAGGGAGACTTCAATGTGAAAGTTAAAGTATGACGGACACTAATGATCACCAAAGAATAATAGAATGATTGTTGTTGGATGTTTCTTCTCAGCTTGTTGTAGATGTCTTGGCACCCTGGGGGAAAAGAAAATGCAGTTGTTAGTATAGGTGTTAATGCAGAATGTGTCCATACAAAGATTATTCTAATTTTGTCTTGATTTCATGTAATTTAAGTCCCTTTGATGATCTGCTCTTTGTCGGCCTTCTCCCCCTCGACCTCAGGAGTGTACACCCCTCTGGTTTAACTCTAGGGATCATTAAAGGACACAAGCCCATCCACCACGGCAAGGTGTCAGATCAGGGATGGGACCTAAACCACCCTCCCCCCACCCACCTCCCCCTAACACACACCACCCCCTAAACTACACTATACTACACTATACTACACTATACTACAGTTAAAAAACCCCAGACCAGAGAGAGAAAGAGAGAGAGAGAGAGAGAGAGAGACAGAAGAGAGAGAGGGAGACAGAAACAGATGAGAGAGAGGGAGGGAGACGAGAGGGACGGAGACAGACACACAGATGAGGAGGAGGGAGACAGACACAC
This sequence comes from Rhinogobius similis, assembly GCA_019453435.1. Classification (NCBI taxonomy): domain Eukaryota; kingdom Metazoa; phylum Chordata; class Actinopteri; order Gobiiformes; family Gobiidae; genus Rhinogobius; species Rhinogobius similis. The sequence continues at coordinate 41,171,843 of CM033622.1, read as the reverse complement.
AGACGACAGGGAGGGAGACGGACGAGGGGAGGGAGGGAGAGACACAGAGACGAGAGGGAGGGAGGAAGACAGACACACAGATGAGGGGGAGGGAGGGAGACACGAACAAAGGAGGGAGGGAGACGAGGGGGAGGGAGGGAGACAGACGAGGGAGGGAGACAGACACAGATAAGAGGGAGGGAGATGGAAGAGGGGGAGGGAGACAGACACAGACGAGAGGGAGAGAGACAGACGAGATGAGGGACAGAAGGGAGGGAGGGAGACAGACGAGGCGGAGGGAGACAGACGAGGGAGGGAGACGAAGGGGAGGGACAGAAGAGAGGGAGACAGAAGAGGAGGAGGGAGAGAGACACACAAATGGACGAGAGGGACAGAGACAGACGGGGAGGAGGGAGACAGACACACAGACGAGGAGAGGGAGACGGACGAGGGGAGGGAGGGAGACAGACACAGAGACGAGAGGGAGGGAAACAGACGAGGGGGAGGGAGACAGACACAGACGAGAGGGAGAGAGACAGACGAGGGGGAGGGAGGGAGACAGACACACACACAGACGAAAGAGCAGGAGACACGCGGATGGGGGGGGGCACAGACAAGAAGGAGAGAGACAGACAAGGGGGAGGGAGACAGGCGAGGGAGGGAGACGAAGGGGAGGGACAGAAGAGAGGGAGACAGAAGAGGAGGAGGGAGAGAGACAGACACACACACAGACGAAAGAGCAGGAGACACGCGGATGAGGGGGGGCACAGACAAGAGGGAGAGAGACAGACGAAAGGGAGAGAGACAGACACACAGATGAGAGGGAGGGAGGGAGACAGACACAGAGACGAGAGGGAGGGAAACAGACGAGGGGGAGGGACAGAAGAGAGGGAGGGAGGGAGACACGAACAAGGGAGGGAGGGAGACGAGGGGGAGGGAGACAGACACACAGACGAGGGGGAGAGAGACGGACGAGGGGAGGGAGGGAGACAGACACAGAGACGAGAGGGAGAGAGACAGACGACGGAGGGAGGGAGACAGACGAGAGGGAGGGAGACAGGCGAGAGAGAGGAAGGGAGGGACAGAAGAGAGGGAGACAGAAGAGGAGGAGGGAGAGAGACAGACATGGACGAGAGGGACAGAGACAGACGAGGAGGAGGGAGGGAGACAGACACAAACAAAGTGAAGGGAGACAGACACGGACGAGAGGGAGAAAGACAGACGAAAGGGAGAGACAGACACACAGATGAGAGGGAGGGAGGGAGACAGACACAGAGACGAGAGGGAGGGAAACAGACGAAAGGGAGAGACAGACACACAGAAGAGAGGGAGGGAGGGAGACACGAACAAGGGAGGGAGGGAGACGAGGGGGAGGGAGACAGACACAGACGAGAGGGAGAAAGACAGACGAAAGGGAGAGACAGACACACAGATGAGAGGGAGGGAGGGAGACAGCCGAGAGGGAGGGAGACGGACACACAGACGAGGGGAGGGAGACACACAGACAAGAGGGAGGGAGAGACGGACGAGGGGAGGGAGGGAAACAGACACAGAGACAAGGAGAGGGAGGGAGGGAGACAGACACACAGATGAGGGGGACAGAAGAGAGGGAGACACGAACAAGGGAGGGAGGGAGACAGACGAGGAGGAGGGAGGGAGACAGACACACAGACGAGGGGAGGGAGACAGACACAGACGAGAGGGAGAGAGACAGACGAGGAGGAGGGAGACAGACGAGGGGGAGGGACAGAAGAGAGGGAGGGAGGGAGACAGATGAGGGGCAGGGAGACAGACACACAGACGAGGAGGAGGGAGACGGACGAGGGGGAGAGAGGGAGACAGACACAGACGAGAGGGAGGGAAACAGCCACGGACGAGAGGGAGAGAGACAGACGAGGGGGAGGGAGACAGACGAGGGGGAGGGAAAGAAGGGAGGGAGGGAGACGGACACACAGACGAGGGGGGGGGGGGCAGACACACAGACGAGAGGGGGGGAGACGGACGAGGGGGAGGGAGGGAAACAGACACAGAGACGAGAGGGAGGGAGGGAGACAGACACACAGATGAGGGGGAGGGACAGAAGAGAGGGAGACACGAACAAGGGAGGGAGGGAGACAAGGGGGAGGGAGGGAGACAGACACACAGACGAGGGGGAGGGAGACAGACACAGACAAGAGGGAGAGAGACAGACGAGGAGGAGGGAGACAGACGAGGGGGAGCGACAGAAGAGAGGGAGGGAGGGAGACAGATGAGGGGCAGGGAGACAGACACACAGACGAGGGGGAGAGAGACGGACGAGGGGAGGGAGGGAGACAGACACAGAGACGAGAGGGAGAGAGACAGACGAGGGAGGGAGGGAGACAGACGAGAGGGAGGGAGACAGACGAGGGGGAGGGAGACGAAGGGGAGGGACAGAAGAGAGGGAGACAGAAGAGGAGGAGGGAGAGAGACAGACATGGACGAGAGGGACAGAGACAGACGAGGAGGAGGGAGGGAGACAGACACAAACAAAGTGAAGGGAGACAGACACGGACGAGAGGGAGAAAGACAGACGAAAGGGAGAGACAGACACACAGATGAGAGGGAGGGAGGGAGACAGACACAGAGACGAGAGGGAGGGAAACAGACGAGGGGGAGGGACAGAAGAGAGGGAGGGAGGGAGACACGAACAAGGGAGGGAGGGAGACGAGGGGGAGGGAGACAGACACAGACGAGAGGGAGAAAGACAGACGAAAGGGAGAGACAGACACACAGATGAGAGGGAGGGAGGGAGACAGCCGAGAGGGAGGGAGACGGACACACAGACGAGGGGGGGGGGGGCAGACACACAGACGAGAGGGGGGGAGACGGACGAGGGGGAGGGAGGAAACAGACACAGAGACAAGAGAGAGGGAGGGAGGGAGACAGACACACAGATGAGGGGGAGGGACAGAAGAGAGGGAGACACGAACAAGGGAGGGAGGGAGACAAGGGGGAGGGAGGGAGACAGACACACAGACGAGGGGGAGGGAGACAGACACAGACAAGAGGGAGAGAGACAGACGAGGAGGAGGGAGACAGACGAGGGGGAGGGACAGAAGAGAGGGAGGGAGGGAGACAGATGAGGGGCAGGGAGACAGACACACAGACGAGGAGGAGGGAGACGGACGAGGGGGAGAGAGGGAGACAGACACAGACGAGAGGGAGGGAAACAGCCACGGACGAGAGGGAGAGAGACAGACGAGAGGGAGGGAGACAGACGAGGGGGAGGGAAAGAAGGGAGGGAGGGAGACGGACACACAGACGAGGGGGGGGGGGCAGACACACAGACGAGAGGGGGGGAGACGGACGAGGGGGAGGGAGGGAAACAGACACAGAGACAAGAGAGAGGGAGGGAGGGAGACAGACACACAGATGAGGGGGAGGGACAGAAGAGAGGGAGACACGAACAAGGGAGGGAGGGAGACAAGGGGGAGGGAGGGAGACAGACACACAGACGAGGAGGAGGGAGACAGACACAGACAAGAGGGAGAGAGACAGACGAGGAGGAGGGAGACAGACGAGGGGGAGCGACAGAAGAGAGGGAGGGAGGGAGACAGATGAGGGGCAGGGAGACAGACACACAGACGAGGAGGAGGGAGACGGACGAGGGGGAGAGAGGGAGACAGACACAGACGAGAGGGAGGGAGACAGACACACAGACGACAGGGAGGGAAACAGCCACGGACGAGAGGGAGAGAGACAGACGAGGGGGAGGGAGACAGACGAGGGGGAGGGAAAGAAGAGAGGGAGGGAGGGAGACAGAGGAGGGAGGGAGACAGACACAAACAAAGGGGAGGGAGACAGACACGGACGAGAGGGATGAAGACAGACGAAAGGGACAAAGACAAACACAGAGACGAGAGGGAGAGAGATACACGCGCAAGAGGGGGGGGCAGCCGAGAGGGATGGAGACGGATACACAGACGAGAGGGGGGGAGACGGACGAGGGAGGGAGACAGACACACAGATGAGGGGGAGGGACAGAAGAAAGGGAGGGAGGGAGACACGAACAAGGGAGGGAGGGAGGGAGACAGACACACAGACGAGGGGGAGGGAGGTGGACGAGGGGGAGGGAGACAGACACAGACGAGAGGGAGAGAGACAGACGAGGGGGAGGGACGGAAGAGAGGGAGGGAGACACAAAGGAGAGGGAGGGAGACAAACACGGACGAGAAGGAGTAGACAGACACAAACAAGAGGGAGGAGAGAGACAGACACACAGACGAGGTGGAGGGAGACAGACACATAGATGAGAATGAGGGAGACAGATAGACAAGGGGGAGGGAGACAGACACTCAGACAAGGGGGAGAGAGACAGACACAGACGAGAGGGAGGGAGACAGACACACAGACGAGGGGGAAGGAGCCGGACGAGGGGAGGGAGGGAGACAGACACACACGGACGAAGGGGTGGGAGGGAGGGAGACAGCCGAGAGGGAGGGAGACGGACGGATGAGGTGGAGGGAGACAGACACAGAGACGAGAGGGAGGGAGGGAGACAGACACAAACGAGAGGGAGGGAGGGAGGGAGACGGGAGGGAGGGAGGGAGACAGACACACACACGAGGGGGAAGGAGACAAACACACAGATGAGTAGGGGGGACACAGACACGGATGAGAGGGAGGGAGACAGACACACAGACAAGAGAGAGGGAGATGGACGAGAGGGAGGGAGACAGAGGAGGGAGGGAGACACACGCGGATGAGGGGAGGAGGGAGACAGACACACAGACGTGGGAGAGGGAGGGACAGACACAGACGAGAGGGAGGGACATAGACACACACGGATGAAGGGGTGGGAGGGAGACAGACGAGGGAGGGAGACACACACACACGGACGAGGGTCAGAGAGACAGACACAGATGAGAGGGACAGACACACAGACACAACCTGACCTGACAAACCCTGACAATCAGACGAGAGGGTGAGAGACAAAGACAGATGGGTGTGTACAAAACATCAAATCATTCATAGCAATATTATGTATTAAGTACAATAATTAAAAATAATAAATATTAAATATTTCACAATAAATAATTCCTAATAAATGCATTTTCATATGGGTTTAAAAGAACAGAAAAGTCCCTCATGATCACTGTAGTAAGTTGGCATCACAACAACTTCTACATCAAAGTGTGCAGATTTGACATAGACATGATCAATTAATGTGCCCCTTTCGGTGGTTGGAGATGAGACATGTTGAGTGTAACCTTTATCAAACATGAATTTGGAGAGGTTTGAAGACTTCAGGAGGTTCTCATTAAAATCTCCCACAACTGCAATATTTTCACTTTGTGAACTCAGCCAACACAAGAACCTTTCCAAGTTGTACCTAAACAGAGACATGGGGTACGATGGTGGACGATAAATGGCTGATACTATCAGTTCATGGTCCGGACAATGAAAAGCCAAACATTCCAACTCAAAAGGTGGTACTGTGATTTCATAGATGAATTTGTCATCACAGTAGAGGCCAACTCCACCATGCTGTTGGCTCTTCAAAGAAACCAGAGGAGGGTGCTGGCTTTGATATGATAGACTACGTGGTTGACTATAGAAAGAATAACGTTCTATTTGGACGGCATGGAGGGAAAAACCATCAGTCAACCACGTTTCTGCCACAGCACAGACGTTGGGCTGCAACCTTTGAATAGATGGTGCCAGATCTGAAATATGTTGCACCAAGCCACGGACATTGATGAAAAAGACAGTAAAATCCCGGTCATGTTTCACATATGCAGGTTCCACTATAAAGGGAGGCATGTGTTCCATTGCAAGTTTAACGGCGTCGTTGCAGTAAATAAGCTCTTCGTTTAAGTCTTGAATAATGAGTCCCTCTAAACTTCTAACACGACTTAAGGCTACATATGCCTGACCCGCAGTAAAAACCTCCTTTAAAGACACAACAGCTCTATCTAAAGTCATTCCTTGTACTTTGTGAACTGTAATGGCCCAGGCCAGGGTTAATGGGAACTGACGACGCTTTTCTCCCCTCCTAGTAGCAATTTCTTCCTCTGGTTCAATGCGCGTAGAACCGGCCAAGTCTGCTGGACCATGCCTTCGCCGCCTTCTTTGTGCACCAACCGTTGGGTCATCGAAGGTGACATAAACTGCTACAGGAAGCCGCAAATTATCTGGATTTTCAATGTGTGTTACAGTGCCACACACCCCATTAACAAGACCATCAGCAGGATCAACATTTTTACAAAGCATGACACGTGCATTCTTGGCGATTTCGAGTGTAGCCTCTAGGTTGGTGTGTGTTGCATTGCCAAGGTGTCCATCAAGCTTTTTGAACTTGCCAGTCTTCTTCTCAAATGAAAAATCTTGGGCATACATTGTAATGTAGTCTGGGTCAATTTGTTTCAGCCGTTCAATATTGTATGCGTAAACGTGGGGTCTCTTTGCAAAGATGTGTAGCTCAGACGACTCTTCACCTGTTTCCCGTTGTCTCAAAGTCTCTAAATCCCTTCTGCGCAGTTGTGTACCTTTGGAACGCAATCTCAAACGATTCAGCAACTGTGCAAAGGGGACATCCTTTTGGCGCATGATTGTTTTAAGTTCTGCAACCTTGAATAAACCATTCCAGAAATCAATGTCAAGAGGGACGAACAAAGCTTTACCATAGACTGGACTTAACTGATAAAAATCTCCAACAGCTATAATGCAAACCTTTCCAAATGGGGAGAAGTCACCAGTCTGCTTTATTTGCCGTAACCTTCCATGAATGTAGGTCATTAACTTGTGATGTACCATGGAGATTTCATCAATAATCAATATCAGAAGGTCACTGTACTTGGCACGCAGTGAATTGAGCTTATCATCACCTAGGGGACAGTAGGGAAGGGTGGCGTTTATCCCTATGTTAAATGTTGAATGGATTGTTGCTGCATTCAAGTTATAAGCTGCTATCCCTGTTGGTGCTGTCAACAAGACCGATGTCTTGTCTGGTTGACTACAAGTTGGTGCCAAGAGCCGAGTTGCCTCATAGTGAATAGCTCTAATAAGGTGACTCTTTCCTGTCCCCGCACCACCGGTTATAAAGACATGAAACACCTCAGGTTCCTTCCCCGATACCTTGTCTACACACCATTGTCGTATTTTATAGAAAATAGACAGCTGCTCTTCATTCAGGGATCGAATTAAGGCTAGACCTTCACTTCGGGGTAGGTTTTTTGACTTTTCCAAGTGACAAACATCCTCAGTACGTATTGCTAAATCAGGAATCACTGGAGCCGGGTCTTGTTCAGATGGATCCTCTCGCTGTTGATTTTCCAAGACTTCTTGATTGGACTCTAATCGTTGAACTTCTTGCTCTGGGCAAAGCTGGCCCCAGGCATCTTCTAAAAGATCATCACTAGCCATTATTTCTTGAAGGTCATCAAAATCTTCAGGTTGCGCCTCAAACTTGTTTCTATTAGCCTCCACAATTGAACCAACAGAATGTAGTGTTCCATCACTGAATCGGACTGAACCATTAGCAAAGAATTGTTGAAAGTTTTCATATCCCAATGGTTTAAGCTCATCCTCATCCCGGTATGGCAAAAACAACTGAAGCAAACTTTGATGGAACACTTCAGGATTTTTGGTTTCTGAAAAACGGGCATAACGAACAACAGCTGGTTTTCCTCGTGTTCGTTTTACAATGGTGCCTAATCCATTTTGGAGAGGGATTGCATTTTTAGATCTTTCAGTTGAAGGAAGAACACGGTATTCTGAAGCAAATGTACACATGCACATGTCATTAAAGGTGGCATTCTTAGGTCTGCTCTTGTATCGGTCAACAAGATTAGTCATCCACATGTCGTCTGGTAATGTTGAATCAGAGAGTTCCCCAATAGGCCTACTCAGTCGAACAATGTTGTCACCTGTTGGCACAAAGACAACTTTACGAGAACATTCCTTCAGATGCATGTTGGAAAGCCGATACACAGCTTCTTGAGCAGAAACCTCTCGATTGTGCAGGTAAACAGTTCCAATCTTTTTCATTGACTCTTGTGCATCAAGATTACCCTTTTTAGCTTCTGTTACAGCATTGCGCAGCAACAACCCCATTTGTCGCTCTGCTTTGGAAATGTAACTGATTATGTATACAATACAAGCCCATGGATCAGTAACTAATTGAATATCCATATTTGCTTCCCATCCTTCTAACAACGGCTCATTCCAATTATTTATATAGAGCTCATCAAGCTCCCTCTGTAAAATAATCTGAGTATTTCCACCTAATCTTTCAATGCCTCTTCCAAGGTGGCCTGAGTGAGACCTAAAGCCTCAAACAATCCTGCCACAAAACCGTAGGGATTGTTGTCATCTTTACAAGCGGTTTTAATGGCAGTCATGATGGCTTTAGCACGCTCTCTAGGCATGTGGCTGGGAGTTAGACAAGTGCATGTCTCATCTTCAACCTTAAGGTCACACTTCTTACACTTTGGTTTTGGCTCCTTTTTCTTAATAAAAGTACGCATTGATGGCGGTCGGGGGAAATTGAAGCGACAAACAGTATTGCCCTTTTTGCAAGTTTTAGAATGTCGTTTCGAATGTTGCTGCACAGATGTTACCAACTCCAGCAGCTTTTCATCATCTTTAGGTAGCCTGCATGTCACGTATTTGTCAACAAACGCAACAACCTCTTCATCTGGGTTAACTCCAATCCGGGGTGCCCCTCGACCCAAAACAAACAGTGCACATGTGGGGATCCTCTTTGTTGAAACTCAACACGATAAAAGTAGTCAACGACTTTTCCAATTGGTGCAGCTTTGGACAAGATGACATCATTCAGAAAAGCATGCCAGCGACGATCAAACATTTGTGCGGCCACAACTGAATTACGCCTTAAAAGGTCACATCTCTCCTCCCAAGTCAAGCCCTCAGCTGTCTTTTGACTCCCCTCTATTTTTAATAGAGCTTCAAGTAACTCCCCCCATCTGAGATCTGCTGAACTGAAAGAGCAGAACCACGTAGGCAACCCGAGCTGGCGCAAACAAGCCAGCAGATCCTTTTGTGCGTTCTGCCAATAAGATGGAGTACCTCTTATTGGGTGCAGAAAGTGATACCCTGCATCACAATCCAACATCTCTTTGAGAGAGTCTTTGACATTTTTACCACTAGGAGGTTTAGAGCCAGAGTGTCCTTTTCTGGACGCAATAGAAACTTTAGAAACCACCTGATCAACCTCTATCAAAGAAAGAGCAAAGAAGATGTATTCAGAATTATGAGCAAATCTACGGTCTGCATGCATTATTCTATTGAGTAAATACCGGAACAACGTCAGTGGGATGCGCCTCTGTGTATGGAAAGTATTACGTGCAAACGGGAACAACTTGGGAAAACATTTGGCTTCATGGTCCTCATCAGACCGCAATTTCAGAGGATGATTGCCTTCAGCCGGAGCAAGATTCAGGATATCCGTAAAGGCATGATCAATAGTTTCCTGGCCGGGATCAACTGGCATAAGGCAAGTGTCTGGGATGATACAATGTCGCTGATTATCATGTAAAAGTTCATCTTCCATTTCCTCTCCTGGCTCTCTTTCAACATCACCTTTTTCCTGTGGACACTCGCCGGGTTCTTGACAAAAAATATTTACCCACTCTTCATTAAAGTCAATATCAGCAAAATGTTTGTTATTTTGTTTGAGGAACCAAAGGGCTTCTCTGATGCGCATCGGGTCGGCAAATTGGAATTCATAATAACCTTTGTATGACAGTTTTCGTTTCAGTTTGATGGGTATGACAACACCCTCCATGTCTGTTCGAGGAAGCAAGGTGGTTGTCTCAAGAACATTAGCTGGGACACAGGTAGCTGGGCCATGGGCCGCATTCTGACCACCTTTAGGAAGAGCTATTGCTTTAATGAAGGAAATGGTAGGACAACACAAATGATGCTCCAGACTGTTTAAACATTCTAACTCTAGTGGAATGGGGTCCAATTCCAAGTTGTTAAGATGGCATTCAGCCGGCATTTGACCTTTCCGAAGCTTCATGTTACAAGTAGCACAGATCCAGAGTTCTCCCATTGCTGAATTCTTTATTCTGCAAGGACTAGGGCAATCAGGAGTGCATCTGTGCAAATATGTCTCTGAAATGCACCTCTCTGCAACTGAAGTAACTTCAGGCTCTGAGTTGTAACTACCTTTGTTACAGGGTTTAACTTGTTGTTTAAAAAACAATTTAAAGCAAACACAACACACATATTCTGGACCACCCTCTTTAACTTTTAATAAAAATGTATCAATGATGTAATCAATATCATCTTCTTTCTTTTTTACTTGCTTTTTCCATTGTTTGTTTGCATTTTTTACCTGGGCTCTAAAGGTAGGATTTGTGCTGTATTTGAGTTACAAAGGAGTAAGAAACAGAGGAGGAGGAGTCAGAAACAGATTAAAAGGGAGAGAGAAAGACACCACACACACACAGGAGAGACAGAGACACAAACACACAAGTCAGAAAGAGAGAGGAGTCTGAGAGAAAGAGAAGAGAAAGGAGTCAGAAACAGAGAAGGAGGAGTCAGAAACTGAAAGGGACACACGCGCACACACACACACACACACACACACAGGAAAGAGTGACACACACGAGTCAGAAAGAAAGGAGTCTGAAACAGAGAAGGAGGAGTCAGAAACAGAGAAGGAGGAGTCAGAAACAGAAACTGAAAGGGACACACACGAGTCTGAGAGAAAGAGAAGAGAAAGGAGTCAGAAACAGAGAAGGAGGAGTCAGAAACAGAAACTGAAAGGGACACACACACACACGAGTCAGAAACAGAGCAGAGTCAGTGCAAGAGAGTGAAAGAAGTCAGAGAAAGAGAGAGACAGGAAGGAGACAGAGAGTGAGAGAGAAAAAAGGTAAAGAAACCAAAGACAGGCTGAGACAGAAAGAGACAATGCACAAATGAATTAACAGCAGCATGTTTTGATCCCGATAGACATAAGCAAATATTCATTACACATTTCTTTTGAATCCTTAAAACAGCACCACATAATATTTCAGGTAGTGAGCATGCCATCTGCTGGACTCCATGGAGATTGAAAGTTACAACTAACCTTTGGCAGATCCTCAATCAGAAAAGTTAAAAGTTAAGACTGGAGAAACAAGCCCCTTTTTTAGTTCAATTAGAACATTTGTAACTGCGCTTTTTAAAGTCTATTTTTTTCCTCAAATCTTACAGTGGGGCTTTAAAGGAAAAATAATATCACTTTTCATATTGTTATTAGCCTTTAAACATTCTCAGAAAAATGCTCAGAACGAGTAGGTGATGATTTAAGGACTTAAAAACAGCAGAACATTCTCAGATAAGTGACATATCAGTGGTCCCAACCCCCGGTCAGCGGATCAATTTTTTGGCTCCTGATCTGTTACCAATCTTTCCTTCTCGATGCCAATCACAAATCTGATATTCTTGTTTTAATTTTAATGTTTCTGATTGATTCTTTGCATTGATTACCAATTATGTATTGAATTGTGAATTTGGTTCCAGTTAACTCTCTTAACGCTCATTGTGACAGAGACATGAAATAATGTTTTAATCCTAGTTTCTAAAAGGTAATGTTTGGTTACCATAAAAATACCAGAAGTCTGAGAGCACAAGGTTACTTAATATATACACACAATAAATGTTTATCTCAATGCTTAAACTAAAGCATTTAAAAAATAAACAACCCAATTGAAATACCATGCAGAGCCCATTGAGATTAAAATTAAATTGTGTTTTTGATTCTATTTTGTCACAAGTAACTGAGTATTTAGTTAGTAACTGAAATTTTTACTAAATTAAAAGTAATACGTTAACACAAGTTACTTGAAAATGTAGTTTAATTACACAAGTAGTGTAAGTATATATATGTATATATAGTGTAATAGTGTAAGTATTGGTGACTAAATTACACCCAACGCTGGTCGGGCAAGCTAGCTTTGGTTCATCTCACCTATGTAATGGACATGGATGTGTGTCAACAGATGATATAATGTCTCAGTCACGTTAACTGTCTGTAGAGTTTAAACATTATAACAAAACTGGATATTTTAGGCAGGTCAGTTTTAACTAGAGCTCAATCTAGCATTGCATTTTAAGTATTTATGAACAGGATCAGCTAAACAAAAGGAAAACATTAAAAATTGGATTTTATTGGATTGGATCAGAACATTAAAAGATCAGTTTTTGCTCAGAAGCCACAAAAACCTTTATTGGGACATCACTAATAAAAAAAAAAACCCAAGCCTACCTGGTCCTGAAGATCATCTTCCAGGAAGACATCATGGATGATGACACTGGTGGGTGATGTTTCTGGAACGCCTTCCACATCTCCTTGCACCTATGGAGATACAAATGTTACTTATGAAATCACACAGTAGTACTGCATTAGATAAATCATTACTTCTGCTGCATTCCACCACAGTAAATTGCCTTGAGTGAAGTTGGCCTCTTGGCAAGGAGATACCAGGCACAATGACACAGTTGTCTTACATTTGTGGTTTGTCTCTTTTTTATGTTAGAAGCTAAGAAAAGGTTCAGAGATCAATTCAATACAAATGAATGAGTCATGAAAAGCGTCATAATTTTCTAAAAAAAAAAAAAAAAAAAAAAAAAATCACCCACAGTATATGTTAAACAGTATGAATATGTGCATCTTGTAAACAGCATTTGAAAGGAGACTAAAAAGAGAACTAGTCAACTAATACAATAATGTTTGTAGAGGTCTAATCTACACAACATTTCTTAAAAATACAGGATATTTTGTTTATTACAGGGTACATTCTATTATTGTAGTCTTTGCAGTTTGATAATTGCTCAAATGTATATGTATTGATTTGATTGCAATACATAGATTCACTACTATGACATTAAATAAAAACAAGAATAACGTGACATAGCGGATTTATATTAAAGATGCACCCTGTAGGTGTTGTGGAATGAAGGCTAATCAATTGTTTGTTTTTGACAGGAATGTACCAAAGTATGAGCTAATGTAAGACAGAGGATATTACAAATGTTTTAATTGAATAAAAAAGGGTTTTGTTTGGTGGTTATCCTCCACCTAAAATGTACATAATGACCCTTTAATCCATTTAAATAAGTGCAAGCTCATACCTGGTCCTCGTCCATCTCTGATGAGGAGCTGGCAGGTGAGCCCGGTCTCACCCCCAGAGCAGGTGCTGCCTCAGACTTTGAAAAGAGAAGTCACTGTTATAATTTTTTACTTACACACTGGGCAAAGACTGTTCAAAAATCTCACCTGCCGCTGGAAGCGACGGCGCTTTGAGGCAGCGGGTTTTATTGTCTCTCGCGAGACATCCTCCTCCATCCCGGATGTGGAGCTGGCAGGTGAGTGGCGTTTCACTGCCATCCCAGATGTGGAGGCGACGGGTGAGTGCCGTTTCACCACGTCAGCATAGGAGGGGCGGGTAGGTGAGCGGCCTCTCACCTCCACGACCGCCTACAAAATGATATGAACATATTGAGTCCCACATTTTGACATGTAAATATCAGCTCCTGGACACTGACCTGGTGCCCCTCCGATGCGGGTGAGGTGCTGGCAGGTGAGCGGGGTCTCACCTCCAGACCGGGGAAGGAGCGTGAACGTGAGCGGCGGTCCCTCACTTCCACAACAGGCTACAGAACAAACAACAGAAGTCAGTTATTACAAGTGTCCCATGTCAGAGGAAATCTGTAATCCCACACCCACCGTGTGCTCCTCCGTCCCGGGCGTTGGGTGGGGAGGTGGGCCGCAAGGCGCTACCTCCTCAGCCATTGCTTTGGCCGCTCCCCTGCGGCGGCGCTTCAGGGCAACAGCTTTGGGACGCCCCGCGAGAGGCGTCTTTTTAACAAAGAAAAAGGGTTTCATTATTTTGAAACTGGAAAATGAAACAGCACATTATTATACACAACTTGACATAACAGTAAAATACCTTCTTTCCCTTAGGAAAGGAGCCCAGTGGCTTCACCGAGCCAAGGTGAGATGGAGAAATCTTCTCCATCTCGACCAACATGGCGGGGCTGAACAGCGTGGGTGAAAGGGGGATGGAGCAGACGGTCTCCACCTGTGGACATAGATCAAATGTTTTAGTCCACATATCAACACTTCACAGATCAGGACTGATGAATGTGACAAGATTCTTAAACTCACCTCCTGTCGAACCAGCCGTGCCTTGGGTCCCACAGGAGAGGCCCTGGGGGCCCTTGGCTGGTTCTTCTGTAATAGATGCACAGAAAATGAATCAATAAACCATGTTCAGAGATAATAAGAGGTTGTGCTCATACAATTATGACCTTGGAATTAAGTGATATATATCACCACTCAAGCCCTATAAAATAAGAATACTGTAAAATAAAACATCAAAGGTTTGGGTCTTCACTTCGTAAAATGTTGGGACGCTGCTCCACTCCACTATGATTGGTGTGAAATCAGACCTGGTGTTATTTAATTTTTTTCATGCAGGCTTCCAGTTGACATTCTCTAGTCATGTATTAATTAAAATGGGTACAGTGGAACGTTAACATTTTCAACTGTGCAAAAAGTGGCAGCAAATTCAGCCTAAAGGTTCAATTTAAAAACATGTAAATGCCAAGAATGTTCCACAAAATTGCTAAAAAATATATGTAAATTAGTGTTCACTTAAAAGTAATTGGACACTTCATTGTGAAAAATCTATTTAATCTATTTCTGTTAAACAGCATCTTATCAGGTCACAGCTAGTTACTTTTATTGGTTACTGCAGGTTTAATAATGTTTGGCACATTTAGGATTAACATGACAGATTGTCATTGTTGTCAGAATAATTGAAAAGTTACATGGAATACAGAATTATAAAGGAAAGTGTGACACACGCCATCAGTTAATACAAGTGTCCTACCTTTCTGCCCTGTCCAGCAGCCGTCCACTCAGAAGGGGGTGGAGGTGGCACGGGCACAGGTCCGGTCACCACCACTCTTGGTTTGACCCTTCTGGTGGCGGGGCGCGATGGGGGAGGAGACACCGGGGCGGTGGGAGCAGGTGTCTCCAGCTGAGTGTAGCAGGCCTGCCACATCAGCTGAGCGAAGATCCCCATCCCATGATCATCGCTCAGGTGGATCTGAAAGAGGGAGGAAACTATCAGACATAACAAATGAACAGGTTCAGGCTGAGGTGACCTAAAGGAAGACCATCGTCAGATCAGACATCTTTAACTGGCTTTTGAAAATTGGTGTTAGGACGATGCTTTCAGACAATTTACAAATTTAATTACAAATTTTTAATTTTAGGATTTGCTGATGGACAAAAGTGCATTTGACACAGTGCACAGATTCAGATATATATATATATATATATATATATATATATATATATATATATATATATATATATATATATATATATATA
Organism: Rhinogobius similis; assembly: GCA_019453435.1. Classification (NCBI taxonomy): domain Eukaryota; kingdom Metazoa; phylum Chordata; class Actinopteri; order Gobiiformes; family Gobiidae; genus Rhinogobius; species Rhinogobius similis. The sequence goes on along the minus strand of CM033622.1, from coordinate 41,156,485 downwards.
TATATATATATATATATATATATATATATATATATATATATATATATATATATATATATATATATATATATATATATATATATATATATAATTACCCCATCCCAGCTCCACAACGCAAGGCGATCCACCGGGAAGTGCTCAGCCACAGGGAAGTAGCGGACACCTGTGAAAACCACATCAGTAAATACTTGTGCTAAATATAAAGAGAGGTTTTTGTGCAGATTCACATCTGAAGTCTGCACCAAGAGCCACACCCAATGTTGTGTGTGAAAGGACACAGATTATACTCTGAACCTACCCATGCGCACTGAGACACGGTGAAACTCCTGCCTCAGAAAGGTTTGGACCTCCAGATCGTCAGCCAGACGAGTTGGAAAGTCCATGACCACAACCTATGATAAAAATCATGTTAATATACTGTGACATGAAAAATATAAATAAAAAATGACAAATAATAAACTCTTGTACCTTCTGAAAACGGTTCAGAAGGTAGGACAGGAGTCGGGCGTACTCGCGGCCAGCCTCATCAACAGTGCGACTGGCCTGCAAGTTGTTACAGGGAGCAAGGAGACACACAAGGTCGGGGTCTGTTAAAACAAGTGAAGAGTCAGTATATTTAAGCAGATCATTTAGAAATTCAACTAGACCCTATTCTTCTGTTATCAGTCACCTCGGGTCAGCACGGTCTGGGCCAGCTCCCTGCGGAGGTCACGAGCAGAACCTCCAGGTGTCGAGCTGAAGCCAAAGGAGAGGCATCCCTCTGGCATCGGCACAAATCCATCCACGATAGCGCGCAGATGAGAGTGTCCAACAACAAAGACGAACTAGAAACAAACAACAATTTAATGTTCCAGACTGCAAGGCTTTCATTTTACAAATTACTTATTACAACAAATCATACCTTCTTGTCGGGACACTCAGGTGGAATGACCAACTTGTAGGGCCTTCCAGTGATGGAAGAAGTTGGCCAGTTCTGTTTTCGCACAGAATGGCGTGAACCAGTACCATAGCCTTAAAGAGAAAGAGAAAACATTAGACAAACTTGAAAAGGCAGTTAACATGTACCTAACAGACGCTGAACTTACGAATGGTCGGTTCAGGGCTGGTGGGGCAGTACGGAGGAGCGCCGACCGTGAGCTGCTCCTGCCGTCGCTGCACGGCTGCCAAAGAGCGCTTGTAACCCTTTGGCCGAGGCATCTGGGAAAAAAACATTAATGTTAATAAAAAACAAGTATAACTGTTGTAGAATTATGCACATTACAGGCCCAGGCTCAAACGTTGTAACAAATAAACATTCAATCAAAGGCTAATCTGACATCGGGGTTAAAAACAGAACAAAACTTTTTTTTTTTAAAGCAAGACCAGCTTTAAATTTCAAGTAAAGCAGGACTAAACCTGAGCTAGACCAGGCCTGAACCAAGGCTAGACCAAACCTAGACCTGGACAATGCACACAACACAATTACATCAGCTCAATAATGCACATTTAAAAACACAAAACCAGAAATAAAATGAAAGTTATGAATGTTACAACGGTTCCATGAAACCCAGATGCCCACCAGTGGCAGTGCTTAAGCACTGTATGGTGCAAAGGTACTCATTCAGAGTCATTCAGTGCCCAGACTCCATAAACAGAACTAAAACTTGCGTTCTCGGGACTAAAGCAATACCAAAACAAGACCATAACAGGATCAGTGACCAATAGAGTCGAGGCATTAACATGACTTATTAAATACAACAAAACAGTGATGAATCTGGATTAGAGGTTGAGCTCTTCTGTCGCTGCAGTGAGCCAGAGCACTCTGCGATTTTGTAAAGAGAGAGAGAGTAAAAGGCGTGGACCGACAGGAGCCATGAGGCCCAGCCTCAGGTGGGACTTTTCTCTGAACTGTCTGGAGGATGTGGACAGGGAGCGCATGGAAAAGACGCTGAGGAGCGGAAGCGCTGAGGCGGGCTTGAATGACTCGCCAAAGGCACCAGCCCCGTGCACGGAGCATACGAGGCCCGTGCACGGAGCATACGAGGCCCGTGCACGGAGCATACGAGGCCCGTGCACGGAGCGTAGGAGCCCCGTGCACGGAGCGTAGGAGCCCCGTGCATGGAGCATACAGCCCCGTGCACGGAGCTATGAGCCTCGCTCTCGGAGCTCACCAGCCCCGTTCTCGCAGCGCTGAGCCTCGCTCAGATGAATAGCACCACAGCTTCATCACGTCCGTTAACATGACAAACACAAGCTACACTCACAGGTGACAGTCCAGTGAAAACATCACCAAACAGGGCAGACACAGAGAGTCGCTGTGGTCATCATAACGTGCAATGTAACAGTGCGGACTTTTAATCAGAATCAGTATAATTTTGGGGAAATAATTTAATTCGGTAAAATTGGTCTGGCGACGCCTATGGCCTACAGCAACAGCCCAGCAACAGCCCAGCAACAGCCCAGCAACAGCCCAGCAACAGCCCAGCAACAGCCCAGCAACAGCCCAGCAACAGCCCAGCAACCACATTTCCCGCTGCAGTAGAGACCAATGTGATTGGCTGTCTGCAGGCTCACTGCTCTCTGATTGGTCAACACTGACCCACACATTAAACCGGACCAGAACCAGTCTAACACAAGTCTAAAATAGGAATAGACTAGGTATAACAAAATAATTACATTACACCAGCTAATTATAACAGCACCCCATAGGCCACGTTTAAGTACAATTAAACAGTATACGGGTTCAAAACCAGACTAAAAGCACGATTCAGAGACTGATTAAAATTTGGTTCAGAAAAGCTCACATTTGCTGAGCCTGCAGAGGACAAACTTCCCTACAGGAACAATAAAGTGTACCTTATTGTACACTAAACAGAAAGTTGGCCTCTCACTGTAGTCTGCAGTAAATGCTCCGCGTGTACAGTCACGTTTACAGAACGCACCGCAAAGGCAAATGCCGCGCGTGTAGCTGCCCCCGCGTTTACACCAGAACCAAACCGGGACAGACTATGGCTAAATCAGGACCTAACCAGCACTAAACAAGAACCAGAAGGAAAACTAGTTTGACAAAAAATAGGTCTTACCTTTCAGAGGAAAGAGCGTGGTCCGATCAAAGGCGCTTTCTTCAGTGAAGAAAGTTCCGGAGAGAGTGGGTGGATGAACAAACGAACCAGATAGACCAGCAAAAGTAAATCCAATCCGATTGTCCAAAAAGGTGAAGGAAATGCGACTCAAAGGTTATCACAAGTGAACGCCAGTGAGGAGCGAAGTGAACAGAGTGAATCTGCGCAGATCTCGGGGCTCCGCTCTCTTATATAGAAAGGGGCTGAGCCAATTAGAGCCGTTCTTTTCAAAGAATGCATCCTTCTCTGGCCAATCAGAGCCGTGCGGGAGTTTCGCAAAATGGCGGTGCCACAGTAGAAGTTGTTATAATTAAAGCTAGAGAGAACTTAAGTTCTGTTGCCCTGGTAGTAGCGGCGGCCATCTTGCAAGTGCAGAAGTGCAACATTCTAGAACAGACCGGACTAGAATATAAAATGTAAAAAAGGGTAATGCAAATTACATCTTATAATAGAATATTTGTGCCCTAATAATGCAGAACTCACCCGTGTCTATCAGGAATAATTTTCTCTGAATAATGAAAGTGAATATTCTCCCTAAAAACACTTCATTGGTTTATATATTATGCAAAATTAAACTGTTGCTTGTGTGCGTAAACCATATGGACACAACCATTGATATTAAAGACCTAAAATAAAAATAAAAAGTGTTTTTTTTCCTTCCACATACTTTTGGTAGAATATGTGTAAAATGAAGTACAAAAACTAAAGTAAAATTATCAAAGTATTTATTATAAAATAATGATTAAAAATCCAGATGAGCTATTAATTTGTTCTTTGGTAGAATTTAATAATACAAGATTTTTTGAATAAGATAACAAGTATTCTCAACTTACACCATTCAAAGGAGGCAGAAAAGGCAATTGGTGTTCATGCCAGAAATATGATCTGCAGCCATCTTGATTCAAAAAGTAAACACAAAATCACAAAAAGTACAAAAAGTAAACACTTGTCACTTCCCGTAGAAATAATATGTCTGAATTCCTGATATGATATGTTTGCATGACCTGATAAGAGAAATAGTGATGGTCGCATTGATTGAAATGTTCATAATTTACCTGGAACAACATATTTGATTACCAACACATTTAATTCAGATTTTATTTATTATCTGCATTTCAAGTTTAAGACTCATTCATAGGCAGTTTGTTTAACTCTAACCCCTAACTATTACTATTGTGGGACCAATAGTGAGAAGCATGCACAATTATTAATGCTGTAAAGACCCACATAAAAGTGCCTTCTTCCTCTGATCGTACAATCATGAAATTTGACAGAGAGGTAGATAGAGACAAGAGAAGCAAAAAATATTATTACGGCAACGCCGTCTGCCCAACCAATTTTCGGCCATATTGGATAAAAATTCGCAAAACATGACTCAGCAGTTTTGTTAAACTTTGTACTTTTACGATTTTCTTTCACCAAACAAGCTCAAATTTGGTGAAAATTAAGTTGAGGAGTGTGGCATCAAAAGTTATCAAAATCATGAACCTAAGTCTTATGGTCTCAAAAAATTTGGCCAGAATTTCTGAAATTTTCAAATTTTTTAATTTTGCTCCCATTTGCGCATATAAAGTCCAAATTGCATCAAATTTGAATCAGTTGTTGAACTCCCTGCCTGATAAAAGCTAATTTTTATATGGGGAGCAAAAAATCTTGTTTTTTAGAATTTTTAAAAACTTTGCACAAAATTCCATTTTGGCCTACGATCAAAAAGCCAATCAGTCCCATGTTGTATTACTTACGGCGAAGCCGTACCAATGACCAAAACATCCCATGTTATTCCTATGGGAAAATCGAAAAATCTCTCAAATTTGCATATTTATTAACTACGCGTTTTAACAAACTCCTCCTCGGGCGTAAGCCCGACCAACCTGAAATTTGGTGAACATCTTCGTGAAGAGTGGGTCAATAAAAGTTATCCAAGTTGTTGGGATAAGTATTATGGTCTCTGTCTTGTGAAGCCATAAATTTCACCAATATTTTTAAAATGACATAAAAACCCCATGTTATTCCTCTGGGAAAATCTCAAAATCTCTCAAATTAAACTTTGTACTTTAATGAACTCCTCCTCGGGCGTAAGCCTGATCAACCTGACATTTGGTGACAATCATCCTGAGAAGTGGGGCACCAAAAGTTATCCACATCTTTTGGATAATTATTATGGTCTCCGTGCGGCTTGAAGCCACAAATATTTGTACAAATGACAGAAACATCCTATGTTATTCCTTTGGGAAATACAAAAATCACTCAAAAGAAACTTTGCTCTTTCACTAACTCCTCCTCGGGCGTAAGCCCGACCATCCTGAAATTTGGTGAAAATGATCTTGAGGAGTGGGACATTAAAAGTTATCCAGGATTTTAGCACAAGTATTACAGTCTTTGTGCGGCGCAGCCGCAAACTTTGACCAAATTTGAATCATTTTCAGTGAAATATAAGCAGTAGGAGGCGCGGTAGCGCTGGATTCGCAGCAGGTATTATTTTATGAGGAGGGAAATTGGGGCGCGTAAGCGCCCTCTTGCGTGCAGGGCGGCGGCGTGGCGCGGAGCGAGGGCCGATCATTGCCGGCTATGCGGCTATTTTTATATGTTTATTTTTATATTATTTAAATCACAATCCCAAAGGTCCTCCTTCAATAGGTTTTCAACTAAAATCCCATAATTTCAGAATTTTAATGCAGTTCAAATATAATATTACTAGAAAATCATAACATTCTATATAATGAGCCTCCCCACAGTCCCTAAATGTCCCTGCATGTTTATAAAAATACATATAAAAAACCATTGCAACAGTCACCACAAGGCTGTAGCACAGACATCAAAACAATATATATTTTTACACGTTTGAAGAGGGTTGGGAGGTCTGCCTCAGAGCACTGCACCGGGCAACATCAGACCGCTGTAACGTCTGCCTCAGAGCACTGCACCGGGCAACCTTCTACGACTCTGTGGTGGCATCAGTCGTCCTGTACGGTGTGGTCTGCTGGAGCAGCATCATCACAGAGAGGGAGAGGAAGAAGCTGGACAAGGTCATCAAGAAGTCCAGCTCCGTCCTGGGCTGTGCTCTGGACTCAGTGCTCTGGTGGGGGACAGAAGGGTCCTGGCTAAACTCACGTCTATGCTGGACCATGAGTCCCACCCCCTGCAGGACGCTCTGTCTGCCCTGGAGAGCAGCTTCAGTGACTGATTCACCCTCGCTGTGTGAAGGAGAGGTTTGGCAGGTCTTTCCTTCCTGCTGCTGTCAGACTTTACAATGAACACTGTTAGCCCTGAACATGTGTCATTCACCCGCTATAATCATGTGCAATACTGTAACATGTGTCATTCACCCGCTATAATCATGTGCAATATAATTTAACATACTATTAATACACTTTACCTCACCATAGTCACTTACTGTATATAACAATACACTTGAGCCACTTTAGTTACCATTTTTACTGTAAATAAGAGTGTGCACTTTATACCTTATACTTTATATTGTATTTTTTATTACCATGTTTATTTATCCTATTTTTATTGAATGCGCCTATTTCTTTCATTCCTGTCCTAAACTGTGTGTTGCAACCAGTGGGCGAGGCTACCGCGCTCAAATTGAGCCACAGACTGCAGGCTGCCATGTTTGCAATCTGCTGCTGACCACTAGGGGCCGCTGCGGAAGTAGAATTATTCAATGCAAGTCAATGGGGAGTTAGACGTTTCAAAACCTACTTTAGAGCCTGGCTCAAAATACGGCTTTGGTCTCAAACGTTAGCTTACGGCTCTGTGACAATGCTGAGGGGGGTGAATTTTTTTGAACCAGGCTGGTTTAGCCTGTGATTTTTTAAAGTTCGTGCATATCTAATGAAGAAGGCGGGCTTTACGCGCCAGAAATGTCAGGGCGCAGCCATACACCTACGAGTGGGCGTAACCATAGAGGCAACGATGGCAGTACGTCAGCAAAAGGCCGCCCCAAAGTCGCCCTCTCCCCGCCTCCCCACCGAGGGGGGAGTGGTGGGGGCTAACCCGCGGCCATTTTGAATTCTCCATGACTGAGCCGCATTTTCATGAATGGGGCGGAGTGACAATCGTCTGTCCACTATTTTTATGTCTATGGTTGCAACAGTGGAATTTCCCCCATTGTGGGACAAATAAAGGATCTCTTATCTTAACATCAGGCCACTCTAACGTCTGCCTCAGAGCTCTGCACCGGGCAACATCAGGCCGCTGTAAAATCAGCCTCAGACGTTAAAATGGTTTGCAGGATAATATTTATGTTTAATCTTAAATGAGATTTCTTTTATTTTGTTTGTTATGAGAAACATATTGGGAATAGCCCATCCTTTTTTCCAGTTAATATCATTCACTAAATTATTCCAGCAGGAAACAACATGTGGAATAGTTCTACACTCTTTCTGAAATAAAGCACGAATATTGGAGAATTGGAGAGGTTGGAGAATATTTTATTCGAGCAATGAATTATTCATGTAGAATATTCTGATTACTGTTTTCATAATAAAGACAGATTTAAGACAGATTTTTCCTATTTCTTTAAGTAAAATATTGGGGAGAGAACGACATAATAATGCCTGTAGGTATAGCATCAAATAATATTGCATATTCTTTTGGACTGATTGGAAATTGATATGCATTTAGAAATTAGAGAGAGTACGACATAAGCTGTCCGTTCCCATTGAACAATTAATTCGTTAAAATGATCTGTTTTTCAACCCAATTAGAAAAAAGAGCGACTTATTTTTAAGTCTCTATTATTCCATAGTATGTATTTATGCGGTGAAAACCTGTGTTTATATATTAGGGAACATGCTAATAAAACTTGTTGGTGAAATAATGACAATTTTTCATCAAGTTTGTCTGTATTTTAGTAGAAACCTAAAGTAAAGTTTAAACCACCAAACCTTGAAAAATGCAATGAGGAATAAAGTTCCAAATTGAGACAGGGTTTTTTAGAGAGTGTTTGGCCCAATTAATTTTGAATGTATTGTTTAGAGTAGTGAGGTCTAAGACGTTAAGTCCGCCATGTTCATAATCATTCATGACCACACTTTTCCTGATGTAATGAGTTCTGTTCTTCCAAAGGAAGTTAAAAGCATACGGTCAATATCCTTACAAGTCTTATTATCCACATGAAGAGAAAGAGCTGCATAAGTATGTCGAGAAAGACCCTTTTTGAAAGTAAGACTCTCCCTCTTACAGTCAAATCTCTTTCTCTTTCAAATCACTGACTCAGTGCAACCACTGAGTCAATTTTGATGGCGTTTTTTTTTTAATAATTGGGGGAAAATAAGAAATAAGTCTATTCTTTTGATCTTTACAGACAACTATGTCCAAATAGGTTCATTTTGGGCAGATACATTAGTCAAAAGGAGACTCCCGCACACTGGCTACTTTAGCGTCTCCTTTTGACCAGTTTTCTACGTGCGTCACGCATGTTTCTTCCTACGCACCTGCTTATCAGAATGATGTGCGATGCACCGTCTTAACTCGGACAGATACATTACAAATAGTCTGGAAGTTACTATTTTCAACAGGTAAAAGTTGGCATTTGTTTATGTTTAAAAATCAAACCAGAAGCTTTAGAAAACTCATGAATAACTTGCAAGCGATAGGCACCTGACTGGCTGATGATAAGACAAAATTGTCTTATCATCAGCCAATTGACTGATGAAAACATCTCTGCCTGCTCAAGTTACTATTAGAAATATGAGAGGCAAGAATTTGGGTACAAAGTTAAAAAAGATAAGGGCTGATTGGGCATCCTTAACGGATCCTACGTTTGAGACAAAATCTGGGTGCCATTTTTCATCGAAATAGAACTATTTGCATCGGAATACAGTGCCTTGACAGCATCACCAAAGCCACATTTTTAATTAGCGA
>CM033622.1:41129959-41147410 GCA_019453435.1 Rhinogobius similis | reverse complement strand
CTGCCCAGCGTTTACACCAGAACCAAACCGGGACAGACTATGGCTAAATCAGGACCTAACCAGCACTAAACAAGAACCAGAAGGAAAACTAGTTTGACAAAAAATAGGTCTTACCTTTCAGAGGAAAGAGCGTGGTCCGATCAAAGGCGCTTTCTTCAGTGAAGAAAGTTCCGGAGAGAGTGGGTGGATGAACAAACGAACCAGATAGACCAGCAAAAGTAAATCCAATCCGATTGTCCAAAAAGGTGAAGGAAATGCGACTCAAAGGTTATCACAAGTGAACGCCAGTGAGGAGCGAAGTGAACAGAGTGAATCTGCGCAGATCTCGGGGCTCCGCTCTCTTATATAGAAAGGGGCTGGGCCAATTAGAGCCGTTCTTTTCAAAGAATGCATCCTTCTCTGGCCAATCAGAGCCGTGCGGGAGTTTCGCAAAATGGCGGTGCCACAGTAGAAGTTGTTATAATTAAAGCTAGAGAGAACTTAAGTTCTGTTGCCCTGGTAGTAGCGGCCATCTTGCAAGTGCAGAAGTGCAACATTCTAGAACAGACCGGACTAGAATATAAAATGTAAAAAAGGGTAATGCAAATTACATCTTATAATAGAATATTTGTGCCCTAATAATGCAGAACTCACCCGTGTCTATCAGGAATAATTTTCTCTGAATAATGAAAGTGAATATTCTCCCTAAAAACACTTCATTGGTTTATATATTATGCAAAATTAAACTGTTGCTTTGTGCGTAAACCATATGGACACAACCATTGATATTAAAGACCTAAAATAAAAATAAAAGTGTTTTTTCCTTCCACATACTTTTGGTAGAATATGTGTAAAATGAAGTACAAAAACTAAAGTAAAATTATCAAAGTATTTATTATAAAATAATGATTAAAAATCCAGATGAGCTATTAATTTGTTCTTTGGTAGAATTTAATAATACAAGATTTTTTGAATAAGATAACAAGTATTCTCAACTTACACCATTCAAAGGAGGCAGAAAAGGCAATTGGTGTTCATGCCAGAAATATGATCTGCAGCCATCTTGATTCAAAAAGTAAACACAAAATCACAAAAAGTACAAAAAGTAAACACTCGTCACTTCCCGTAGAAATAATATGTCTGAATTCCTGATATGATATGTTTGCATGACCTGATAAGAGAAATAGTGATGGTCGCATTGATTGAAATGTTCATAATTTACCTGGAACAACATATTTGATTACCAACACATTTAATTCAGATTTTATTTATTATCTGCATTTCAAGTTTAAGACTCATTCATAGGCAGTTTGTTTAACTCTAACCCCTAACTATTACTATTGTGGGACCAATAGTGAGAAGCATGCACAATTATTAATGCTGTAAAGACCCACATAAAAGTGCCTTCTTCCTCTGATCGTACAATCATGAAATTTGACAGAGAGGTAGATAGAGACAAGAGAAGCAAAAAATATTATTACGGCAACGCCGTCTGCCCAACCAATTTTCGGCCATATTGGATCGAAATTCACTAAACATGACTCAGCAGTTTTTTTAAACTTTGTACTTTTACGAACTCCTCCTAGAGTGTTTGCCCGAACAAGCTCAAATTTGGTGAAAATTAAGTTGAGGAGTGTGGCATCAAAAGTTATCAAAATCATGAACCTAAGTCTTATGGTCTCAAAAAATTTGGCCAGAATTTCTGAAATTTTCAAATTTTTTAATTTTGCTCCCATTTGCGCATATAAAGTCCAAATTGCATCAAATTTGAATCAGTTGTTGAACTCCCTGCCTGATAAAAGCTAATTTTTATATGGGGAGCAAAAAATCTTGTTTTTTAGAATTTTTAAAAACTTTGCACAAAATTCCATTTTGGCCTACCGATCAAAAAAGCCAATCAGTCCCATGTTGTATTACTTACGGCGAAGCCGTACCAATGACCAAAACATCCCATGTTATTCCTATGGGAAAATCGAAAAATCTCTCAAATTTGCATATTTATTAACTACGCGTTTTAACAAACTCCTCCTCGGGCGTAAGCCCGACCAACCTGAAATTTGGTGAACATCTTCCTGAAGAGTGGGGCAAGAAAAGTTATCCAAGTTGTTGGGATAAGTATTATGGTCTCTGTGCGGCGAAGCCGCAAATTTCACCAATATTTTAAAAAAGACAGAAAAACCCCATGTTATTCCTATGGGAAAATCTCAAAATCTCTCAAATTAAACTTTGTACTTTAATGAACTCCTCCTCGGGCGTAAGCCTGATCAACCTGACATTTGGTGACAATCATCCTGAGAAGTGGGGCACCAAAAGTTATCCACATCTTTTGGATAATTATTATGGTCTCCGTGCGGCGAAGCCGCAAATATTTGTACAAATGACAGAAACATCCTATGTTATTCCTTTGGGAAATACAAAATCACTCAAAAGAAACTTTGCACTTTCACGAACTCCTCCTCGGGCGTAAGCCCGACCATCCTGAAATTTGGTGAAAATGATCTTGAGGAGTGGGACATTAAAAGTTATCCAGGATTTTTAGCACAAGTATTACAGTCTTTGTCTTGGCGCAGCACAAACTTTGACAAATTTGAATAATTTTCAGTGAAATATAAGCAGTAGGAGGCGCGGTAGCGCCACGGATTCGGCAGCAGGTATTATTTTATGAGGAGGGAAATTGGGGCGCGTAAGCGCCCCCCTCTTGCGTTAAGGCGGCGTGGCGCGAGGCGAGCCGATCATTGCCGCTTGCGGCTATATTTATATGTTTATTTTTATATTATTTAAATCACAATCCCAAAGGTCCTCCTTCAATAGGTTTTCAACTAAAATCCCATAATTTCAGAATTTTAATGCAGTTCAAATATAATATTACTAGAAAATCATAACATTCTATATAATGAGCCTCCCCACAGTCCCTAAATGTCCCTGCATGTTTATAAAAATACATATAAAAAACCATTGCAACAGTCACCACAAGGCTGTAGCACAGACATCAAAACAATATATATTTTTACACGTTTGAAGAGGGTTGGGAGGTCTGCCTCAGAGCACTGCACCGGGCAACATCAGACCGCTGTAACGTCTGCCTCAGAGCACTGCACCGGGCAACCTTCTACGACTCTGTGGTGGCATCAGTCGTCCTGTACGGTGTGGTCTGCTGGAGCAGCAGCATCACAGAGAGGGAGAGGAAGAAGCTGGACAAGGTCATCAAGAAGTCCAGCTCCGTCCTGGGCTGTGCTCTGGACTCAGTGCTCTGGTGGGGGACAGAAGGGTCCTGGCTAAACTCACGTCTATGCTGGACCATGAGTCCCACCCCTGCAGGACGCTCTGTCTGCCCTGGAGAGCAGCTTCAGTGACTGATTCACCCTCGCTGTGTGAAGGAGAGGTTTGGCAGGTCTTTCCTTCCTGCTGCTGTCAGACTTTACAATGAACACTGTTAGCCCTGAACATGTGTCATTCACCCGCTATAATCATGTGCAATACTGTAACATGTGTCATTCACCCGCTATAATCATGTGCAATATAATTTAACATACTATTAATACACTTTACCTCACCATAGTCACTTACTGTATATAACAATACACTTGAGCCACTTTAGTTACCATTTTTACTGTAAATAAGAGTGTGCACTTTATACCTTATACTTTATATTGTATTTTTTACTACCATGTTTATTTATCCTATTTTTATTGAATGCGCCTATTTCTTTCATTCCTGTCCTAAACTGTGTGTTGCAACCAGTGGGCGAGGCTACCGCGCTCAAATTGAGCCACAGACTGCAGGCTGCCATGTTTGCAATCTGCTGCTGACCACTAGGGGCCGCTGCGGAAGTAGAATTATTCAATGCAAGTCAATGGGGAGTTAGACGTTTCAAAACCTACTTTAGAGCCTGGCTCAAAATACGGCTTTGGTCTCAAACGTTAGCTTACGGCTCTGTGACAATGCTGAGGGGGGTGAATTTTTTTGAACCAGGCTGGTTTAGCCTGTGATTTTTTAAAGTTCGTGCATATCTAATGAAGAAGGCGGGCTTTCTGGCGCCAGAAATGTCAGGCGCAGCCATACACCTACTGAGTGGGCGTAACCATAGAGGCAGCGATGGCAGTACGTCAGCAAAGGCCGCCCCAAAGTCGCCCTCTCCCCGCCTCCCCACCGAGGGGGGAGTGGTGGGGGCTAACCCGCGGCCATTTTGAATTCTCCATGACTGAGCCGCATTTTCATGAATGGGGCGGAGTGACAATCGTCTGTCCACTATTTTTATGTCTATGGTTGCAACAGTGGAATTTCCCCCATTGTGGGACAAATAAAGGATCTCTTATCTTAACATCAGGCCACTCTAACGTCTGCCTCAGAGCTCTGCACCGGGCAACATCAGGCCGCTGTAAAATCAGCCTCAGACGTTAAAATGGTTTGCAGGATAATATTTATGTTTAATCTTAAATGAGATTTCTTTTATTTTGTTTGTTATGAGAAACATATTGGGAATAGCCCATCCTTTTTTCCAGTTAATATCATTCACTAAATTATTCCAGCAGGAAACAACATGTGGAATAGTTCTACACTCTTTCTGAAATAAAGCACGAATATTGGAGAATTGGAGAGGTTGGAGAATATTTTATTCGAGCAATGAATTATTCATGTAGAATATTCTGATTACTGTTTTCATAATAAAGACAGATTTAAGACAGATTTTTCCTATTTCTTTAAGTAAAATATTGGGGAGAGAACGACATAATAATGCCTGTAGGTATAGCATCAAATAATATTGCATATTCTTTTGGACTGATTGGAAATTGATATGCATTTAGAAATTAGAGAGAGTACGACATAAGCTGTCCGTTCCCATTGAACAATTAATTCGTTAAAATGATCTGTTTTTCAACCCAATTAGAAAAAAAAGAGCGACTTATTTTTAAGTCTCTATTATTCCATAGTATGTATTTATGCGGTGAAAACCTGTGTTTATATATTAGGGAACATGCTAATAAAACTTGTTGGTGAAATAATGACAATTTTTCATCAAGTTTGTCTGTATTTTAGTAGAAACCTAAAGTAAAGTTTAAACCACCAAACCTTGAAAAATGCAATGAGGAATAAAGTTCCAAATTGAGACAGGGTTTTTTAGAGAGTGTTTGGCCCAATTAATTTTGAATGTATTGTTTAGAGTAGTGAGGTCTAAGACGTTAAGTCCGCCATGTTCATAATCATTCATGACCACACTTTTCCTGATGTAATGAGTTCTGTTCTTCCAAAGGAAGTTAAAAAGCATACGGTCAATATCCTTACAAGTCTTATTATCCACATGAAGAGAAAGAGCTGCATAAGTATGTCGAGAAAGACCCTTTTGAAAGTAAGACTCTCCCTCTTACAGTCAAATCTCTTTCTCTTTCAAATCACTGACTCAGTGCAACCACTGAGTCAATTTTGATGGCGTTTTTTTTTTAATAATTGGGGGAAAATAAGAAATAAGTCTATTCTTTTGATCTTTACAGACAACTATGTCCAAATAGGTTCATTTTGGGCAGATACATTAGTCAAAAGGAGACTCCCGCACACTGGCTACTTTAGCGTCTCCTTTTGACCAGTTTTCTACGTGCGTCACGCATGTTTCTTCCTACGCACCTGCTTATCAGAATGATGTGCGATGCACCGTCTTAACTTCGGACAGATACATTACAAATAGTCTGGAAGTTACTATTTTCAACAGGTAAAAGTTGGCATTTGTTTATGTTTAAAATCAAACCAGAAGCTTTAGAAAACTCATGAATAACTTGCAAAGCGATAGGCACCTGACTGGCTGATGATAAGACAAAAAATTGTCTTATCATCAGCCAATTGACTGATGAAAACATCTCTGCCTGCTCAAGTTACTATTAGAAATATGAGAGGCAAGAATTTGGGTACAAAGTTAAAAAAGATAAGGGCTGATTGGGCATCCTTAACGGATCCTACGTTTGAGACAAAATCTGGGTGCCATTTTTCATCGAAATAGAACTATTTGCATCGGAATACAGTGCCTTGACAGCATCACCAAAGCCACATTTTTTAATTAAGCGAAAGAAATAGGAATTTATGTTCAGTTGAGTCAAAGACTTTATAGAGGTCTAGAAGGAGGATAAATGAATCATCTACAATTAAGTCAGAATAGTCCAGTACATCTAAAACGAGTCTAGGTTGTTGAATATATGCCTGTCCTTCATGAAAGACTGTGTCTCATCTATTAAATCATCTAAACCATCTTTAATCCGTCTGGCCAGGAGCAAAGCCATCATTTTATATTGTTTAACAGACATATTGGTCTCCAGTTTTCAATAGAGAGAAGGTCTTTTTTCAGCTTTGGAATTAAAGTAATAAAGCCTTGAGTAAGACTTGAAGGGAGATTACCACTTTCAATGCTTTCAATAAAAACCTAAAAAGGGAGATGGCAGATCAGAAAAGGATTTATAAAATTCTGCAGTCAAACCATCTGTGCCTGGAGATTTCATGTTTTTAAGAAAAGCAATGGATTTCACAACCTCCTCTTCAGTTAGTTGATCTGAATTTCCTATCATCTTTAATAAATTATTCAATAAATTGAATAGTAGTGTTTGCATGACAGTTTGAATCATATAAAAGTCACAGCAGAATTGAGAGATGGTTTTGGCGTTGTCAGAAATTGTTCCGTTAATGTTTAGCTGATGAATTGTGTTGGTTTTAGATCTGTGTTTTTCTAAACGGAAAAAGTAAGCTGAGTTCAGTTCTCCGTCCACTATCCATGTTTTCCTTGACCTAACAAAAGCTCCTTCATCTTTTTGGCAATACAGCTCGTCAAGTTTAAATTGAAAGTTACTGAGTTGTGACTCATCCTTCTCCGATACCTCACTTGGTGGTAGCTGATATAGCTGATGAAATTTGAACAATTCGAACAAGAAATTGACCTCAAATTTGAATAGTTCCCAATTAGTATCATAGGACTTCTCGTTTCTGCCCTTATTCCAAAAATGTTTAATCAGTCGTTTAGCTTCAGATTTAACTGCTAAATGCCCCAAGAGCAAACCATTCAGTTTCCAATACGAGGATCTATTTGTGCAGTCTGATACAAATAATTGTGAATTCACATAAATAGACTGATGGTCAGTAAGTGGTGTTGTAAGGATATTGACCATCACACTGTCCTAGGATACATTATTAGATATTAACCAAAAATCAATATGCGATTTCTTTGAGCCTGAACGGTTACTCCAGGTAAATGATACATCATCAGGAAACTTTTGAGGTGGTGGCATAGTTGTGACAGTTGTCAATTAGCGGGTTTCTTGCACGGCGGAGTGCGGTGTGGTTAGCATGGTCTGCTAGCATTAGCTTGTTTTTGGAACTTTCCATCGCTCTTTTGTTGTCATGGTCGGACATTTTGCCGCATTTCTTTTTGCACAGTTTTGTTATTGTATTAAGCACAACGATAGCTTTCAAATATCTGAGTTCAGTGCATCTTTTCACCGTATTCCAAGTTTACAGTTGCAGAGCATGGCAGTAAGCGTCTACTTATTCGGCCATCTTGGAACGCTAGCCAAAAGTGGCAGTATGGGTTCCTGCCATTGCAAATTAAGGCAAGTAGGTGGTGCTTTTGACTATAAAAGCCTTTCTCAGGCTCTTCTTCGTTCATTGACCTGTGCAGTTCCGCTTCCAGCCCGGTTTTAACACCCGTTTTAACGCCCATGGACTAAAGATGCTGAAAGATATAGCGGATTTCTTAGTGGCACACCTGGACAACGTGGTAGTTTTCAGCAGATCGTGGATGGAACATCTCTTCCACCTCCAAGAGGTCTTGCAGAAGATTTGGGCATCAATCATAAATCCCCACAAATGTGCTGTGGCCCACCAGGAAGTGGAGCACTTGGGGTATACCATTGGCTATGGGAAGATCAAGCCAGAAGTACAGAAGATCGAGCCTATCCGCTCTTTCCCTGTGCCATCCACCAAGAGTAAGGGACGTGGATTCATTGGCTTGGTAGGGTGGTGCAGGAAGTTTGTTTGCAGAGAGGACCGCTCCTAAACAACCTCACGAAGAATTCCTCCCCCAACAAGGTGACCTGGTCGGCCGAGTGTGACCAAGCCTTCAGAGACCTAAAGGAGGCTAAATGCACTCAACCGGTCCTGCACAGCCCAGACTTTGACAAACCCTTCATTCTTCACACTGATGCTTCGGGGGTTGAACTAGGGGCGGTCCTCCTCCAGGAGAAGGAAGGGGAAACACTAAGTGGTGTTTCTTAGTCGGAAGCTGCTCGACAGGGAAACAAGATACTCAATGGTGGAGAAGGAGTGCTTAGCTATGAAGTGGGCCATCGACTCCCTGCTGGCTGCCGGTACTGCTTACTGGGGCGTTACTTCACCTTGGAGACTGACATCGAGCTCCAGTGGCTGCATTGCCTGAGGGATACCATCACCTGGATTGCAGGCTGGTGTGTCTCGCTTTAGCCTTAAATCTTTACAGTTCAGTACCGACCCGGGAAGACAAATGTGGCAGACTGTCCAGAATGGCTGAAGACTGAGGCTTCGCTTCACTGAGAAGAGGGGGGAAATGTAACAAGGCGCCTGTTTGTTACAAGTAGCAACTTACACCCTTCACTATATGCACTTTAAATCGCATGTGGCACTTTAATGGCACACAGCACAAATTGCACATTCAAAAAGACTATTGCACAAAACAATTTTAAAATTATTCATTGAATTAATGTCTGTCCTTTTAGCCCATTTTAGATCTGGAGCACAGTGGCTCTTACTGAAGCTGCTTGTCCTGGAGGAGAAAGGAGACAATCAATTACAAAGTGAATGGGATATGTGCAATATGTAGTGCAATACTTCAGTTGAACAATGTTTAAGTGTTTGTGTGTGTGTTGGAGTGGTTTGCAATGTTATTAGTGATTGATTTTTGTCATGTTTTCCATACCTCCTCTGTCCTTGTGTCCAGGGTCCCCTCCAGAAACGAGTCCCCTTAAGAAGGTTCCAGGCCAGACCAAGGCAGAAGAAGTGCAGGGGAAGCATGATGGGGTTTTAAGGTGTTTAGGGTTTGTAATTATAGTTGGTGGTGTTTTGTGGGTTTTATGTATATATATTTTGTATAATTAAGGGTTATGGGTTCATTAGGGTTTTGGGAGATTTTAGAGAGCTGTTTAAGAGCTACTGTTAATTTGAACATCCCTGCTCATTAGACTTTGTTAGTTCGTTAGCTCCAGTTAGTATAAAAGGTGCCTAAAAACAACACAACTGTCTCTGCTGCTGGAAGAAATACAGCTCCTAAGACTCAATTATTGGCACAATGCATGCTGCACTTTGTAAATAATTTAAAGAAAATTAAACAATGTGGTCCACGCCAATGTTGCCTGTCTTCTGTTTCACATCATCCAATCGCTAAAGGTCAGCCTACGTTACAGTTGGCCCACGTTGCTCTCCTTTACAAAATAGTGAGTAGTACCATTGTGTAAGAGCGTTAGATACCTTAAAATGTTTGAGTTTATGGTGATAACTTTTGTGCATTGGTCAAAATGCTTCACAGTGATCTTGGCTCCCTGTTATTTTTCGTGTGCACCTTAAGATTTTTGGTGTCAACTTTTAGAGCGTTAATGGCCAGGCTCCTGCGACATATCAGCCCTGATTAAGCCTCACACTTCAGCCCGTAGCCTAAGGTCTCACACTCTGTTGATGGTCCCTCGGACATCCTTCAAAACACAAGGAGCTAGATCCTTCAAACCAGTTTCTCTGGAATGAATTACCCTCTACTTGTGTTCTCTAGCCATAGATGGCTTTAGAAAACATCTGAAAACATTCCTATTAACTTGTGAGATTCTTCTAATAAGACAGTTGTAAAAAGCTCTAAGCTCATTTCTCTGACGCGTATAAATATTCACAAACATTCTTAACATTCATGTTTCGTGCCAAAAAGTGCATGTATACAGCTGCCTCACAGTTTAAAAGTTGTAACACTTCTGCCCAAATCTGTAAACAAATGCGCTGTTTTTCTGTCCGTCTTCAATTTGAAGATTTTTGTTTTTAGATGAGTCAAAGTGTGAAGCGTGGCCTGTTAAAGTGAGGCTCCTGGTCGTGAGCCAAGTTTACAGTGGTGTCTGACACATTCTGTTTCTCTCCACAGACATCCAGAACCTTCTGCACGGGACCCCGCCTCACCCTAAGTCCACACACACACAAACACACACATACACTCACACACCTCTTCACTGGCTCCCTCTGCTCCTCCTGCCATGCTCCCCTCTGCTCCTCCTGCCATTCTCCCCACTGTTCTTCCCTCTAAGCCCATCTTTGCTTGTGGGAAGCCTTTCTTTCCTCCTCCTAAGTTCACCTTTGCTCCTTCTAGACCCTCCTCTGGTCTTGTTGCTAAGACCTTCTTAGCTCTTGCTAGGCCCCTCTCTGCTCCTCCTGCTATGCCCCCCACTGCGCCTGCTATGCCCCCCACTGCGCCTGCTATGCCCCCCACTGCGCCTGCTATGCCCCCCACTGCGCCTGCTATGCTCCCCTCTGCTCCTCCTGCTATGCTCTCCTCTGCTCCTCCTGCTATGCTCCCCTCTGCTCCTCCTGCCATTCTCCCCTCTGCTCCTCCTGCCATTCTCCCCTCTGCTCCTCCTGCTATGCTCCCCTCTGCTCCTCCTGCTATGCTCCCCTCTGCTCCTCCTGCTATGCTCCCCTCTGCTCCTCCTGCCATTCTCCCCTCTGCTCCTCCTGCTATGATCCCCTCTGCTCCTCCTGCTATGCTCCCCACTGTTCTTCCCTCTAAGCCCCTCTTTGCTTGTGGGAAGCCTTTCTTTCCTCCTCCTAAGTTCACCTTTGCTCCTTCTAGACCCTCCTCTGGTCTTGTTGCTAAGACCTTCTTAGCTCTTGCTAGGCCCCTCTCTGCTCCTCCTGCTATGCCCCCCACTGCGCCTGCTATGCCCCCCACTGCGCCTGCTATGCCCCCCACTGCGCCTGCTATGCTCCCCTCTGCTCCTCCTGCTATGCTCTCCTCTGCTCCTCCTGCTATGCTCCCCTCTGCTCCTCCTGCCATTCTCCCCTCTGCTCCTCCTGCCATTCTCCCCTCTGCTCCTCCTGCTATGCTCCCCTCTGCTCCTCCTGCCATTCTCCCCTCTGCTCCTCCTGCTATGATCCCCTCTGCTCCTCCTGCTATGCTCCCCTCTGCTCCTCCTGCTATGATCCCCTCTGCTCCTCCTGCTATGATCCCCTCTGCTCCTCCTGCTATGCTCCCCTCTGCTCCTCCTGCTATGCTCCCCTCTGCTCCTCCTGCTATGCTCCCCTCTGCTCCTCCTGCTATGATCCCCACTGTTCTTCCTTCTAAGCCCATCTTTGCTCGTGGGAAGCCTTTCTTTCCTCCTCCTAAGTTCACCTTTGCTCCTTCTAGACCCTCCTCTGCTCCTCGTGCTAAGACCCGCTTAGCTCGTGGTTAGCTCCCCTCTGTTCCTCTTGCCATGTCCCCCTCTTCTCCTCCTGTTATGCCCCGCACTGTTCTTCCCTCTAAGCCCCTCTTTGCTTATGGTAAGCCTCTCTTACCACAAGCAAAGAGGGGCTCTCTCTCTAACCCTAACCCTCCTAAGTTCATCTTTTCTCCTTCTAGACCCTCCTCTAGTCTTGCTAAGACCTTCTTAGCTCGTGCTAGGCCCCTCTCTGCTTGTCCTGCTAAGCCCCTCTTAGCGCCTATTCCTAGGACTCTCCGCTCCTACTTCTAAGCCCCCCTCTTGACCTCTGGACCAGGTCTTTTCTACCTGCTTTGCGTCTTGCAGGCTTGTGGCTAATTTCCTGGGACTTCAGCAACGTTTTTTTTGCGTCTGGCAGGGGCTGTTTGCTGTTGATGTTTTAATGTGTAGTTAACGTATTGTTGTGTTTTTCTTCCAGGGAGATGAATCCTTTGCGTGTGGACAGTGGAGAGACGGAGTGGAGGAGGCTGTCCATGTTCCCATATAAAATACAGGTCCGACATCACGGGAGATAATACGGATTGTATCATTTGTCCCTCCACAAAAACATGCATTCTTAACGTGCTCGCCTCTCCACAGACCTGTCCTGAGCTGCAACTTGGCCTGGGGTCCACTGGCTCTGCAGAGCTAAATGCCACGCCGTGTGAACGTCCCAGACAATGCCATTAAGTCTCCTTCAAGACAAGCAGGTAGGGTAAGATTAGGGTCACGTATCCTCCACCAGAAAAGTTACATCAAGCTCTTTTCATTGACGTAGATGTAATATTCTCTCTGTGGAATAAAAGTAAAACATCAGGCTAATGTGTTTTTCATTGTTTTTTAGGTTGTAGGCTGTAGGACGATTGCCAGCAGCTTCAGAGTTGGTGTGTCCATCATCCCTGACCCTGACCCTCTGCCCCCTGACCAGAACCTGCCTGGAGCTGACCGCTGGGGGCAAACAACCCGTCCCAAGAGTGTGTTCAAGGCCCATTTCCAAGAGGAGGGAGCAGTGCCATGGCAACCCACTGAACAGTCATGTCCTTCACAGGACTGACCCACAACGGCTCTTTTAAGAGCCAAGTCACTAAACAATAAAGAGCTTAACTTTTTACTTTACATTTTAGCTTTAGTTGCTATGAATGATTAACTAATATCTTAAATACTGTAGCTTTGGATAAATGACCCTACAGCCTGCTGCATTGTGTGCTTTTTATGCTGTTCTGGCTTTCTTTTTGCAGGTAGTGTCTGCCAAGTCTCATCACAACCTGCCCATTGAAGATTAACCCCAATTACCCAGTTGTTTACACAGGATAAGGTTAAATTAATAAAATATACAGTGTTTAACTTCTTAGCTCTTGTCCTTGCTTGTTTTTGTTGTTTTTGTTGTGTGATATTACCACCAACTACCCAGCATTAGGAAAATTATGCATAAAGAATATAGGCCAATCCTTTATTTTCAAACTTATTAGAATAAAATATTTTTACTATATACAGATTTATAAACATAATTTAACTATATACAAAATTTAAGACAGGAACAAAAAGGACCTTGGCCTGGAGAAGGGACACATGAAGGAGAAGAGAAAGGAGAGTCTGGTTCCAGAAGATACCACCTCATTTATGTATTCAGTGGGCTCCAATGGTTCCACATTTAGAGTATATGTTGTATTCTCATATAATAGTTTATGAATTTGAAATTTAGGTGGCCCCTTCTGCAGGAGAGGAAGCAGAGGGAGAAGAAAGTGCTCATCTTCAGACTGAGCAGTAGGAGGAGGAGGAGGATAGTCCTGGAGAGCTACCAGCAACGCCCTCTCCAACGCTGATGGCTCGTCCCAGAACCTCTTCTTTCCTCTGCCCCTAGATGGGCCTGAAAAACACAAGTTGAAATTAGAATGATAATGCTAAAAAACAAAAAGGATTTTTCCCCAACCGAATGCTTTTCCAGACCTGTGGCAGCAGCAGAAGGGCCAGCCTGGCCAGAAGAAGCAGCAGCAGGCAGTTCTGGCAGAGGAGACTCTGACCCCTGGTGGTGATGGTCCAGATCTTCTACTTGGTCATGGTAATCAAAAAGAATATAGTTTAAGCCTTGTACATTTCCCAGTGGTGGAAAGAGTACAGAACATTTGTACTCAAGTGAAAGTACAGTGACTTGAGACTAAACTCACTGTCAAGTTCCAAACTCACTTCCAAACTCAAGTCCCACATAAAAAAAATCTGTAACTACATCAAATTTAACCTCAGCAACTTTAAACACATCAGACACCAAATGTCCATAAGAGCAGCAAAAATGTTTCTGCATTCCATGATTCTCTCTCATATCACGTACTGTTTAACCGTTTGGTCTCACACTAACACCACAGCCATAAAACCCATCCACTCTCTGTACAAACGCACAATCAAAATTCTTGACCGTAAACCCAACTCATATCACCATTGTCCAATACTTCAAAAACACAACCTACTCACCTGGGAAAACATGGTCCAATACGTTCATCTGTGTCTCATATATAAAATCATCTCCTCCACTCAGACAGTTCATTAACATCCGCTCTACAGAACACAACAGAACCAGAGGAGCAGCGAGAGGGGACTGTATCATCCCCCTCAGGAAAAGTCTGTTTGGTCAAACCACCTTTTCTGTCCAAGCTGCTCAACATTGGAATAACACCCCCATCACCATCAGAAACATCAACACATAACACCCCATCACCATCAGAAACATCAACACATAACACCCCATCACCATCAGAAACATCAACACATAACACCCCATCACCATCAGAAACATCAACACATAACCCCCCATCACCATCAGAAACATCAACACATAACCCCCCCATCACCATCAGAAACATCAACACATAACCCCCCCATCACCATCAGAAACATCAACACATAACCCCCATCACCATCAGAAACATCAACACATAACCCCCCCATCACCATCAGAAACATCAACACATAACACCCCCATCACCATCAGAAACATCAACACATAACACCCCATCACCATCAGAAACATCAACACATATCCCCCATCACCATCAGAAACATCAACACATAACCCCCATCACCATCAGAAACATCAACACATAACCCCCATCACCATCAGAAACATCAACACATAACACCCCATCACCATCAGAAACATCAACACATAACACCCCATCACCATCAGAAACATCAACACATAACACCCCATCACCATCAGAAACATCAACACATAACCCCCATCACCATCAGAAACATCAACACATAACACCCCATCACCATCAGAAACATCAACACATAACACCCCATCACCATCAGAAACATCAACACATAACCCCCCATCACCATCAGAAACATCAACACATAACCCCCCATCACCATCAGAAACATCAACACATAACACCCCCATCACCATCAGAAACATCAACACATAACCCCCCATCACCATCAGAAACATCAACACATAACACCCCATCACCATCAGAAACATCAACACATAACCCCCCATCACCATCAGAAACATCAACACATAACACCCCATCACCATCAGAAACATCAACACATAACCCCCCATCACCATCAGAAACATCAACACATAACCCCCCCATCACCATCAGAAACATCAACACATAACACCCCATCACCATCAGAAACATCAACACATAACACCTCCATCACCATCAGAAACATCAACACATAACACCCCCATCACCATCAGAAACATCAACACATAACACCCCCAACACCATCAGAAACAACAACACATAACCCCCATCACCATCAGAAACATCAACACATAACACCCCCATCACCATCAGAAACATCAACACATAACCCCCCCATCACCATCAGAAACATCAACACATAACACCCCCATCACCATCAGAAACATCAACACATAACCCCCCATCACCATCAGAAACATCAACACATAACACCCCCATCACCATCAGAAACATCAACACATAACCCCCCCATCACCATCAGAAACATCAACACATAACACCCCATCACCATCAGAAACATCAACACATAACTCCCCCATCACCATCAGAAACATCAACACATAACACCCCCATCACCATCAGAAACATCAACACATAACACCCCATCACCATCAGAAACATCAACACATAACACCCCATCACCATCAGAAACATCAACACATAACACCCCATCACCATCAGAAACATCAACACATAACACCCCATCACCATCAGAAACATCAACACATAACACCCCCATCACCATCAGAAACATCAACACATAACACCCCATCACCATCAGAAACATCAACACATAACCCCCATCACCATCAGAAACATCAACACATAACACCCCATCACCATCAGAAACATCAACACATAACACCCCATCACCATCAGAAACATCAACACATATCCCCCGATCACCATCAGAAACATCAACACATAACACCCCATCACCATCAGAAACATCAACACATAACACCCCATCACCATCAGAAACATCAACACATAACACCCCATCACCATCAGAAACATCAACACATAACACCCCATCACCATCAGAAACATCAACACATAACACCCCATCACCATCAGAAACATCAACACATAACACCCCATCACCATCAGAAACATCAACACATAACACCCCATCACCATCAGAAACATCAACACATAACACCCCATCACCATCAGAAACATCAACACATAACCCCCATCACCATCAGAAACATCAACACATAACACCCCATCACCATCAGAAACATCAACACATAACCCCCATCACCATCAGAAACATCAACACATAACACCCCATCACCATCAGAAACATCAACACATAACACCCCATCACCATCAGAAACATCAACACATAACCCCCCATCACCATCAGAAACATCAACACATAACACCCCATCACCATCAGAAACATCAACACATAACCCCCCCATCACCATCAGAAACATCAACACATAACCCCCATCACCATCAGAAACATCAACACATAACCCCCCCATCACCATCAGAAACATCAACACATAACACCCCATCACCATCAGAAACATCAACACATAACACCCCATCACCATCAGAAACATCAACACATAACCCCCCATCACCATCAGAAACATCAACACATAACACCCCATCACCATCAGAAACATCAACACATAACCCCCCATCACCATCAGAAACATCAACACATACGCTTCGTTTAAATTTCAGTTAAAAAAATGGCTCATAGACAATCAGACCTGTCAGCATTAACTCTTTCCCCTCTTGCTGCCCCCTGCTGGACTCTTGCTGCCCCCTGCTGGACTCTTGCTGCCCCCTGCTGGACTCTTGCCTTTTGATTGTTTTTGGTTGATTGTTGTTACTTGTTCACTTGTTGCTGTTTTCTTTGTCATGTGTGAGTGTTCAAGGTTGGTCTGCTAACAGTGTCTGTCTATTGTATGATTCTAGAGTGATGCATTTTAACTTTATAATAACAATGTACTTTTATTATGTTTAGGGTGACATTTTAACATCTGTCCAGGGACTACAGATGAAAAATAGCCTTGTGGCTTATTCTGGCATATTTACATGTAAATGTGGATTAATATGCACTGTCCCTGAAATAAAGAAATAAAAAATAAATACATAAATAAAAACATACTTGATAACAAGTACTGCTCTCAAATCTGACCCAAAAAAAAACAATTCAATGGTGAGTATTTGAAATTTGGAATAGTTTCTTTCTTCTTCCCTGATTATTCATGTGTTACAACCCAGCTCTTCTTAGGGTTAGGGGAAGAAAATCAAACTAAGAACACAAAAGCACAAAACCCACAGGTACAGTAACTGCCACTGCAGTCCTGAACACATTTAAATACAAATACATTTGTATTTGTGGAATAAAAGTAAAACATCAGGCTAATGTGTTTGTCATTGTTTTTTAGGTTGTAGGCTGTGAACAACATCAAGGAGACTGGAAGAATCAGACATTATCAACACAGACTTTGTTGTAAGAAAAGAAAATAATCTCCCTGTTATACAAGGCTCTCAAGTCTCACGCATTGACCGTG
>CM033622.1:41049959-41127459 GCA_019453435.1 Rhinogobius similis | reverse complement strand
ATATATGACAGGTTAGACTACATATTTCACTAAAATGTAGTGAACATTATTATATTTATGGCGGGACACTACAGGTGAATTGGAAAAAACCTTACATTTAAAGATATCAATTGTAAACTGTAGTAGTCCACATAAATGTAAGAAAAAATGTATTACAAGTTTTTCATTGTAATGTTTTCATGTAGAAATAAGATATTTTTACTTTGGATCATTTCTTACACATATTAGTTACAAAAAATGTACAGAGGGGATTTTGGATTTCTTATTTAGTTTTTGAGTAAACTAGATTGGTTTGGCCTGTAGTGTCTGATTTGACTAAAGATTTTGCCTATTTGTCCCCAGTTTGACAGTTTGTGTAAAGTTTATAAAGTTACTTCCTGGTTGAACATGAGACAAATATGACATAGTTAGAGGTAATTCCATAACTGTTACCATAGCAACCAGACTGGAAACAAGGCCAACATCCATATACATCACACATTTGTTATGATTTGACAAATAATACCTGATAACACCTTTATTTTAAAGGTCAGTTTAAACTGTCAGAAAAATGTGTCAGTTGAGTGTTAATTGTCTCTGTATTTTCAATGGTGCGTCGCTTTTTGATGACATCACAGAGGGATTCCATTTTAGAACTAAGCACTTAGAGCTTTTAGGTTGTTTTTTTTTACTTCTTCACAAAATGCAGCTTCACGGATGTAAAATGATAAATATTGACCACAGATGCCCTCCCACCAAACTAAGTCAGAATTAGAAAAACATGAGAACCTGTCATGGACTTAAAGTTTGCTTTTACCTAAGTTTTAAAAGATGTGATTTTGATGTGTTTTGAGGCACTAATTGGTGCTCTGCCTTATCTTAACACAAATAAACGTTTGAATTAATTCATTACATTTGTTTTGTTTTTCAGTGTTCTTTTTGATTTATTACCCTATTGTTCGGGTAAGTTAGATCATGCAGAAAAAACGAAGAGTCTGTTCTATGCTCCAAGATACTTTTCAACTCACTTTACCCCACCTCCGGCCAAAATCTCACTCTAATCTCTGATCAAAACTTGAGAGCCCTGGTCTTTGTTTACAAAATTTTCAAGGTTTTCTTGAAACAAGTGTATTTTAAGATACATCTGAACTCAAACTCTGTGACATTTAACTGTGAATAAATACAAGCAAACTGATCAGAGAAAGGTCACTGATTTTAGTGTAACATTTAATGTTTTTGTAACTTTGTAACGTCACAGATTTTACGCGTTTTTATCAAAAAATAAACGTTATAAAATTGTCTTGATAAACTGTTTAACTTTAATGAGGCGGACGAAGGTTCCAACTGGCAGAGAACCTGAGCGCAGGGGAGAGGCCCACGGAGCGTCGGAGCAGAAAGTCAACAGTTAACTTAAAATGTATCAGAGAATTAACTGTTACCTCAAATTTGTTAGTTTTGTGATGAGTATAAAATATACTTATTTTTTTGTATACCAGATACAATCTGACAGTCTCGCCAAGCTGAAAACGTCCAGCGAGTTTGCACTTTCAAAATAAAAACACAAAAACAACAAAACACCACACTTTGCATGACACATACATAAAACAGTGTAAAAACATCCAAACCTTTGTACAAAGTATTACTAACAGCAAGTTAAATTTTAAAAAGTACCACATTCTGACATGACATAGAACACGCATTATTTCTCTTTTATTTCGAAACAAAGTAGTCGCTTCCTGTCGCGTTGTTAGCTTTGAGACGCTAGCTTGACTTCCCCTGGTTGCTAGACGACTCCTCAGTAAACGACGTAAAACACTCAACACATATCATCTCCATGGCAAAAGACAACGGCGTGCCTCTGAAACATCTCCTTCAGACGCCTGTAATCCTCATAAACGTCATTTTTATCCGGAAAAATCCAAAGTACTCTGGGGCTTAGACAGCTAACATCTGTTTGGCTGCTGCACGATCTGTGTCTGCTCATGTTTACAGAGCTGTTAGCAAGAACTAGCTGCAAATCTGGCTAATGTTTGGAGGAAAATGAGAGAAAGAAGACGTTTTGGAGTGTTGTGATTCTTGAGAAGATGTCTGCAGAAGTGAGTGATGTCGTGTCAGACTGCGAGGAGCTGGTGAGGACAAACGGATTGCTCTTCTATGGTTTAAGTTGTGTAATGCTGTTATTTTGTGCTTAATTTACATAACGTTCATCAACCTTAGTTTTGTCTTCTTTTAAAATGTAATCTCACACCGTTAAATCAATTAAACAGCTCTAAAGCATCTAAGTCAATCAATTCATTCTTTGTACAACAACCTCTTTTGCTGCTCCTATTACTAATAACAGCTCTGCCACTGTTTAAGCTGTAACACTTTATAACTGCACTTAATGGCCTTAATAAAGACTTCTCATGGGCTCTGTGCACGGAATTTCAGTTGGGTCGTTAGTTTTTAGCATTGAGACACAAACAAGTCCCTTAAACACAAGTGTCCTTCCCTTCGGTGATCTGTTTCTTTCAGAGACATCCATCACTCACTGTTCACCTCTGATGTGACACAATAAGTCGTTATTCATGCTTTATTAAAGGTCCCATAACATGCAAAATCGACTTTTCAGAGGTTTTAACCTTCCTACAGTGCTATTTGGGCCTCGTATGTTGTGCCCAAAGTGGTTTTTTGATTGATTTCCGCATGTTTTCACTAGAGAACTGTCTTTTTTGTCCCCCTCGGCTGAGCAGCAGACGGGGGCTCATCCCATGGATGACGTGGCTTCCCATGGATGACGCGGTGTTTAAGCCACGCCTCCGGGAAGCGCGCAGCCGCAGAATAAACACAGCTAATGCTAATGCTACACAGTAATTACACGATGGATACGACAGATCGAAGAGTTAGCTTGTTATTTACCAAACGGCAACGCGTCCGTCGTTGAATGCGGAGCACGTCAAACTCCAGGTCAGATCCAGGGCGAGGACTCAGCACGACGCACCGTCAGGACGGATAAAAGGTTTATTCAGTGTTTGTGTATCGCTGTTTACCGGAGCACATGCGCACTATCTCCGCTCTAGGCTTCGGCACGAGTTAGGCGGGGGAGGCGCGCGAGTTGGGCGGGGGAGGCAGCCTGCTCTCTGTTCGGGGGGTCAGATCTCAGAGTGAGCCGTTTGCTTTTGCAGGAGGGGGGCCAGTCCAAGAAATGGGTGTTTTTTGGAAACTGTTATGTTATGGATATTGCACAACGCAAAATTTTATCAACAAAGCCCTTAGAAAAGACTGTGTAAAGGGGAAAAGAGCAGAATATGGGACCTTTAAGATACAGAGTTATAAAGTGGTAGTAAGTGTGACGTCTGTGACCATGAGGACAACAGTGGTGGAAGATGTACTCAATATTGTGACTCAAGTAAAAATACAGATCCGTGTGCCAAAAATTACTCAAGTATCACAAAAAAAATGTACTTTAAAGTGCCTATGACAGGTTGGACTACTCCTGTAACTAAAATACAAGTAAGATAAATATATTCCAACTTTTGCTAAGAATAATTATACATTTTATCATTTTTAGCTGTTTTTTTAGTTTTGTTATATCACTTCCTGGTTGTAAATGATGACATCACGCTAGGGAATTACTTCGAACACTGGGCTAAAACTCAGCTAATATCAGAGATTTTTTTGTCCGACAAATCAAAATATATGTGAACACCTTCATTTTGTTGAATTAATGTTTTAAGGGTAATTTAAGTTGTTGATTTTGGGTAAATTATGCATAATCTTTGGATGGAGTGAGTCTCCCTAGTGTGATGTCATCAGTTTATTACTTCCTGTAATTTTAAACAGATTTTTCAACTTTTCTCCACCAACTACAACTTGACTGGTGTAAAACAGTATTTTTTATGTACAATACATATTAATACACCAAATAAAATCAAAATTAGAAATTCATTAAAACCTGTCATACGCACTTTAAGAGTAAAAAGTAAAAGTATTTCATGCAGACAATTAGACCAGTTTTATATATTAAATGCCGTAAAGAATTTAGGTAAAGAATTTAGTTTAATTTGGCAAATTCCAATTCATTTATTTAGTATTTTGTCTATATTTGTGTTTGCCTTTTTCTTTTCTTTTTTTTTTAGCTTGAACTCAAAACCTTCAGGCAGAATGTCACCATCAGCGTGCTCAGAATAACTCTCAAAAATGTAGTGGAGTAAAAACTACAGATACTTAATCTCAAATGTAGCGAAGTAAAAGTAAAAAGTATCCACTGTAAAAACAACTTAAGTAAAGTAGAGATAACTAAAAAAGTACTCACTGGAGGACAGTCAGAAGCAGTACTAGAGCTCTATGCACAGGCCGATATGCAGATGTGCACAGATAAACTGTTTGGAGCTTACAGCGGTGATCTGTCCTGCTTCAGTAAAAGTCAATTCAAGCTGCAGGTTTCTTACAATGAGGCACTTTGTATTTATTGAAAGTCTCTTGTTGGACAAGTCTGTGCCAGTGGTTTATAAACTTGCACGGGTGGAAGTATATAAGTTTATATAACATTAATAGTAACTGACATTTAAAATAAAAATATTTACTTGTACAATTCTTATGTATATTATTATTTTATGTTGAATATATTCTAGTTAATAGTATTTTTAATATTTCTTTCTTTTTTAAGTGCTTAAATTCAAATATCTATAGGGCTATAATAAAACAAAACATGAGTAAGTATCTGGAAGTTAAGTGCCTTTGAGAGTCAGTGCTAAGCTAGCAGGAACAACAACAATGGAGAGTTAAAGTATCAGTATTCAAATCTCATTGCTGATTGTATTGATGTGGTAAGTTTTATCCTTTTAAATTCTTTGTACAACTTTTTTTTTTCCAGGCCGAGGAGAGTTTCCGCTTTTCAGATGATTTCCTGGAAAAGGTAACTAAGTGCCTCACACCAGTTCAAATGCAGCTCCAGACTGTGATGAATGTATACTTGAATCTTCTTTTTTCATCATTTAGAAAACCGCTCGGAAGCAGACGGCCCGGCCTCCTCAGTCCCCCAGTAAGCACTCCATTTTGTTCTGTTGTAATGTTATGCTGTAACTGGGACGTCAGTCATTTCCCACCTGCACGTTCCCAGTTCTGACTTTAGAGCGTTCCACATGAATGAACTCGTGTGTCATAGGGCTGGGACAGTATATTGTTAAGCATTATGTTAGTGCACACTTTTATGTTTTGTATTCTAGCGTACTGGAAACTTGTATCACAATACTTTAATGACATCTTGTACATGAATAATAGGGATGGGTATAATGATATACTGCAGTATTAAAATGCCACGGTATCAATACTGTGAGGATGGATGTCTGACAGTATTGACAGAGCTGTGTCTGTGAAATAAGCAGCATTAACTGTCTTGAGTTCACAAATAGATCATTTTTTGTCTTAACCAGTGGTCAATAGAGTGTGCAGGTGCACCCCCTGAATTGACCCAGATAAAAAAGACATGAATTCATAATTTTATTTTTGGCTCCATGTTTCATATATTGTGTAAAATGACAGTGTTTCTACACAGTATGTGTTTTAATAACGTTAAACATGGTCTTGGTGCATTATTGTGTTCATGTGTTGCCCGTTGCGTGCGCTGGATCCTTGTGCACAGAATGTGTGTGTGTGTGTGAGAGCCTCAAGTTTTGACCAAATTTTACATCACTCCAGTCCATTAGTTCACATCACAGCTGTAAAGCCCCTCCCTCGTGCGCTGGCAGGAGCGCACCTGAAGACAGGGACTGGCATTCATGTATTTCTGTCATATTTCTGACCTGCTGTGATTCAGCTCTGACCCGTCTTTAGTCACGGGTCAGATGCATT
The DNA here is from genome assembly GCA_019453435.1 of Rhinogobius similis. NCBI lineage: Eukaryota > Metazoa > Chordata > Actinopteri > Gobiiformes > Gobiidae > Rhinogobius > Rhinogobius similis. Next base: position 41,121,648 of record CM033622.1, on the reverse strand, counting down.
TTTCTTCTGTCTGTGACTATTTCAGCTTCAAATTTTATCTTCAACCTCATGTGCACAAATGTAAAATACAGAGATAATTTAATCATGTAAGACTTGTTTGTGTAGGATCTGGATTGAGCAGGAAAGTAATAACATTTGAACACACACACAAGTGAGAAAGTATAGCTCAGTAAAGAGTCTGCCTTGTGTGTGGGAGATCTGGGTTCATAACTTAACAGGTCAACATTTTGGTTTCTCTCTTTTTCTTTTTTCTTTTAAATTGGTGTTTTATAATGGGACACCCCTAAACAAATATACCACCAGCCGCTACTGGTCTTAACATATAGGTATAAAGAATATAACTTGAATGGAATAATCATTCAGTCCACATGTGCCTCTTATTGTTTGGACTCACTCATCGTAGGCTCCTTGTTTTGCCCTGAATTGCTCAGTGTTTCCCCAAATCCCTTCACAGTGAAGCAGGGCATAACAAAAAAGCAATGCAGACATTTTTACAGTTGAAAAGTCCTTGTTTTTGTCACGCATTATAAAATACGCAACTCCGTGGTCACGGATATCATACCGTGGATATTTCATACCGTCCCAACCGTTATGGAAAAAGCTGTGTGCTCCACTGCTTTCACACTGATCTACTGATCTGCCAAACACTGACATGACCTCATACTGTAAAATGGACTTATGTTTATGTTGCATGTCCATATATGTGCACAGTCAGAAAGTGTTGGCACCCCTGGAGTTTTTTTTTGTTTTTTTTTCGAGAAAATGCACCATTTCTCCCCCCAAAAATACTGCAATTACACATGTTTATTTCTCTTGTGTGTATTGGAATAACACAAAAAACAGAAAAAAGCCCAAACTGATTAAATTTCACACACAGAACGGGAAAGAACCTGGTAAATGTTTATCATAGTTTTCTATGAGTAGATCTGAGTTTTAAAATGAAAGTTTGTGAAGCCTGATGCTGACTCTGGTCCGACTCCAGTTCGGGACCCGCGCGGGTGTTACATTTTTGTATCAAAAGTGCTTTATAAATAAAAACTGATTGCAAATTTGACATTATCTCTATTTTAACCCTGCGCTAATGTTGTTCCCTCATCAAAAACATTCACCCTTGTTTGATGAATCCTGTTCAGTAAGTCCTCTCCCTCTGAACCTCAGACACATTCTGTTCCAAATGTCAAAGTTTTATGACCTCAGATGTAGAGCTTAGAGATCTTTTGTGCTGTTTTAAAGTCCATAAATCATCACAAGATTCGTTCTGAGCATTTCTGACTCAAATCTGTATCTCCATTAGCACAATGGGGCTATACTAGGTTTGTTTGTCTCACTTATGTAATCCCCTTTGCAGCCAGTAGATGGAGCGCTAATTCAATTCCCGATGTCAGACTTGGAGCAAGTCAATGTATACATTATTTTAAGTTCTAAAACATGAGATGCTAAAGTGACAGTACAGAAATGTGTTTAAAGGACATCAACAATACAAACAAAATATGAGTCCTCTAAAGTCTTTATTATGTCATGTCTATTATTTAAAGTCTTATGTCCTTACTTTCCCTGTGTAGAGTCTCCGTACCTCACCAGCCTGAACATGAACCCACGCAGAGCAGCCGTAGCAGCCTGGAGACTGCCCCGGGCGTCTCTAGGGGGCAGCAGAGAGGGCACCCCCGGGGACAGAGAGACGGGGCCCGGTCGCTCTGCCTTCCTCAGCAACGGGCACGGTACACACAACACACACAGCACGGAGGCAAAGCAAGGCAAGAGCACGACTGTAGTTCAAGGCGCTTACATGGGAGTTTCTCAGAAGAGAGGACCAGACTGGGACCAAAGAAAAGACATTCTTGTAACCCTGGGATTCCACATCATGCGTCTCCTCTCCGTTGTGGAGACGGTGGTGAGGTGACGAGTGGGTCAGAATTTACAGACAATTATTCCAACCAGCCAGTCCCTTCTGCATTTCGTCTGAGTGCAGTCTGGAATCGGACCATAGGAGCGTCATAAAAACTCTCCTAGAGTGGAACATGCACCGCGTTATTTGTACACACACGCACACACACACACACACACACACACACACACACACACACACACACACACACACACACACACACACACACACACACACACACACACACACACACACACACACACATCCACACACACACACGCACACACACACACACACATCCACACACACACGCACACACATCCACACACACACACACACACATACACACGCACACACACACACATCCACACACACACACACACACACACACACACACACACACACACACACACACACACACACACACACACACACACACACACACACACACACACACACACACACACACACACACACACACACACACGCATATACACACACTAAAATACATGAGGCTGAGTACAGATGAACCAGTTGAGAAGTTATACAATCTATGACTTTTTTGTTGATTCTGCAGATTCGGTGCCGTTTCTCAGACCTCTGTCTTAGTTTTCCCCCTTTTTTCACATAAACTGTCATGTTTGTTTAGACACAAATAGACCATAGGTTTCTCTGATTGGTTAATCCGCCTGCCATTGGAAATTGAGGAGACAGGGTGTGTGCGTCTTTGTAAAGTATTGTCAAAGTGTGTGGTCTTGGCTGGTCAGGCAAATACAACAGTGCACTTTTTAGCATATCAGCCTTAATGCTCCATCAGAGCAGCAGTGGAAGAAGTTACTCAAGTGAAAGTATCAGATCAAGATCATGGTCGGGACGTTAACCTCAATCTATGAATGTGATAAAAAGAAATACTGAGCCATTTCAGGCGGCCTCAAACACTAAAGCTAAGTACTTTTTAAAACTTTTGAATCTTAAAATGTAGTGGAGTATAAAATACAGACGCCAGCTCTCTGAAGTAATATTGTAAAAGTAACATGTATCTACTGTAAAATGTACCTAAGTACAGAATCTACAGATAGTGAAAGATTTTACTTAAGTAGACAACTTTAACTTTTGTGACGGGCATTCCCAACTCAACATGTACCTTTGACCGGCCTGGCTCTCTAGAACTTCAAATCCAAACCAAGTCAATTCAAGTTTATATAGCACGCTTACAACAACTACAGCTAGTGCTGTCCACATTCATAAAAAAAAAAAAAAAGTAATCAATATAATAAAGGCACATGAAAAGGTTACATCATTGGAATTGCAGCTATTTTTAAAGGTTGTTTTGAAGTTAACACGGTCAAAAGAGTGACACAGAAGCTGGACTTGTTTAGTGTCAGTGAGAGGTATATCTCTGTGTGTCATCAGAATAGCAATGGAAGGACCACAGGTAAGGAGGGCAGTTCAAATTATTATTCTTTTGAATGGTCAAAAGTCTTCAAAATGTCTTTTCCAGCTGTTTCCAAAAGAGTGACTTGTCTTGTGTGTGTCGTAGATGTGTCTCCGATGCTCAGAGCAGAGTGTAACGTCTCACCGGAGCTGCTCAAAAAGAACTGCAGAAAACAGCAACGCCTTCTCCACTCTGCGTCCAATGGTACGTCAGTGGCACTGGCAGTGAACACACGTGCTGACCACTGGGGGCAGTAGTGAACACATGTGAATCAGTGGTAGCTCAGCTTTATAAAAGTGACTGCAAAACAAATACATTGTTTTCTCTCCTATCTAAGCCGATCTATCATCGCCTCCATGTTTGTTTCTCTAGTTGCACTTTTTCTCCCGTTTTGATCAATTCTCTGGTGGTTATCTACTACCACAGCCTTGACATTAGAAATGGTTGGAAGTATGAATAATGCTATAATAACCATGCTTTGAACGCCTAGCGCTGTTTACGGAAATGAGCATAAATGAGCCCTTTAGTGCTCCTCTTTGTTTTATAATCCACACAGCATCGGGCCAAAGACTGGACAGTCCTGAAAGGAGAGAGTCTCTGTACTCGGAACCAATCATTGAACCTGTTTCTAGTATAACATAGATCTAGATAAATATTGCAGTTTACAATCAACAAAATGTAAAATCATGATCTATGTATATGTTAGGTTATTACTAAATACCAGAAATAAAGCATTACATGTTTTCTTGAAAGGACGTACATATTATGCAAAATTTACTCTTTTGAACTCTTAACCCTCTTTTTAACATTGTTTCCTCATCCTGGAGCTTATTTCACGCTTGAATCCTGTTTTCTAAGGACTCTCCCTCTCAGCCTCAGAAAATACTCCGTTTCTAATTTTCCAGATTTGAGATCTGAGATCTTCTGTGCTGTTTTTAATGACACAAATCATCAGCAAACTCATTCTGACCATTTCTGCCTCAAATCAGTCATTACAACTACATACCTGCGTTAGCAATATGCAGTTAGGTTAGGCAAGTTAGGTTTGTTTATCTTTGTCCATATATAATTCCCTCTGCTGCCAGTAGATGGGGCTCTAACTCAATTCCTGACCCTGGAATCACCTGACTGAAATGAAGTCATGTGTGCTTTTTGTAGAATCATTTTTGAAGTTCTAAAACAAGGGGTAAGTTAGCGGGGGTAAGAGCAAGTTTAAAGGCCAACATCAAAACAACTAATTCTGCATCATATGTGTCCTTTAAAAAGAAGGTGTAAGTGTCCTAAATGCCATTCAAATGTTCTGTGTTTTAGGGTTCACAGCGTCAGACTTCAGAGACAAGGAGGACATGTACCAGGAGATCATTCGCCTCAAGAAGGTGACAAAAACATTCAAAACAATAGACCCTTCCAGGAGTGACATGTGTGGTACTTGTCTAACAGTTCTATGCCATTCATTTGAGTGACGCAGCAAACAAAACACTGCAATTTTGTTGTTTGTAGATATCTAATCAATATGTAACGTCAAACTCTAGTTTCTAAAGTTCATTTATTACTGTAGGATTTACCGTTGCACTTGGTGAAACAAAACACAAATGTTCTTGTCAAATGGGTGTGTTTTTGGTGCGTTATTGTCCAGAATGAAGGCAAATTTCAGAAATTTTATCTTGAGGTTGTTTGCATGTATGCTAATTTCAGCACTAATGGTCAGGATAAAAATCTTCATAAAACATGTCGTGATGTTTTCTAACTGTCTGGAGTTACTCATGTGGTTGTCTGTCGCCAAAACAACCCTGGATTTTCATAGTTTGTGATGTTTGAAGGCTAATGCTAACTCCACCACTGAAAATGCATTAGAGCTAACTCATGGAATGGTACTGGCTAATGGAACACAGCATGATGTTTACAATCACTGGACGGGTCTACAGAACATGGTAGACTATGACAGCTAAACTCCTCGTGTTCTCATCTGCAGAATCTCCATGAACACAAGTCTGACAACAGGCAAATGAGAGCCAAAGTGCGCCGCCTAGAGGAGGACAACGCCAAGCGCGAGAAGCAGATTGAGGAGTTGCTGGATCCCACCAAAGTCAGTTAAAAACTAGCCTTGATTGGGCTCTGTACAAAAATAGTGATTTTTTTTTGTTTGTTTTTAGGGAACAGAGTTTGCCCGCAGTTTGGTGGACAAGAAGAGAGAAGGCAGTGTGGTGAGTGTTCTGTGTTGTAGGATTAGATCCTTTAAGCCCTGGCTATACCTACCCAGATATTTTTAGATAGCTTTCTGTCCCCAGATTGAAAAGTAAAGTGAAGATTTTAAAAAAGCAGCAGATCCCCGATATGTGTGAACAGACAAACCACATATTTTATTCTCTCCGCACTGGGCGGGTCCATGGCAACACGCCTTGTCAGCTGTGGAGTGCGTCTGGAACATCAGTGCTGCTGTAGGTGATGAGGAAAGTCAACTTGGCTGTTTTACCATTAAACTGAGCGCTCCTACAGGCCACTGTCACCACTGTGGTACATCTACTGACAGCGCGTTTTAACGCACGCTTTGAGTTACAGCGTGTGGTTGTTTACAACAGCGGCTGGACGATCATGTCATCGCTCTGTTCACGGACTGTTTTGGACCAAACATGGAACTGCAGGACACACGATGGACTTTTGGAAACTCTATGTGGACAACGGTTTGTCGGGACTTTGATGGGATTCATAGCACTTTTCTTCTGCGAGGAGCCAATGTTGCTGTTGCAGTGTTGCACACCTCGTCTGCCTGGATGAACTCCATCTACTTTAATGAACCATTCCAATGCTGGAGGAGCTCTCTCTACACTGGGTGGACTGCTCCTCGTCCTCCTGGAGGATCTCTCTACACTGGTGGACTGCTCCTCGTCCTCCTGGAGGAACTCTTTAAAGCCACCTCCCTCTTGAGTGGTTCTGGCTCCACAGTCCAAGTGGATGTCAGTCCTAGTTCATCTGCAGCCTGTCCGTCCGTGGGAGTAGGATCTCTCCTTCACTGTGGTTCTCCCCGAGGTTTCTACTTTTTCCCGTGGGGTTTTTGTAGTTTTTCCTCGCTTGAAGGAGGGTCAAAGGACAGGGGCATTCTGGGACAGTTATCTGAACTGCTTTTACCTGTGGCCCATCGAGGCAACTGTTGTTGTGATTTTGGGCATTATAAAAATAAATTGATTTGATTTGATTTGATTTGATGATTGCTGCTAATATGGATAAAAAGGGAGTATTGTGTCATAATCAAACACAAAAAATACTCTGCATGTGAACAGAAAGATTTTTAAAATCAGAAAATATCTGTTTATAAAAATATCTGGGTACGTGTAGCCATGGCCTAAACTACTATGTCGTCAAAATGTTCAAAATGTCTGACAGACTGAAGGCTAAATGAAGTAGACCTTAAGACATTTTCAATGATTAAATAAGATCAGTGGCAATCTGAATTTGAATTTCCTGTGTAGTAATGTTTATTTGCTTTTCTATTACAAGGGATGGAACAAAATGAAAAACTCTTATTGGTCAACATTTCTCAATATTTGTCCAGCACAATTTAAATAGCAGAATTTTGCCTCCATAAAAAATGCAAAGGATTTGTAATAATCTTCTATTAACTAAACAAATAATGTTGAAAACACAATGTAAAATGTGTTTTAAGCAGCTTTGATATCATGTATGTGTCTGAGAATTTTTACGCAGTGAAAACCACCTGGATTTTTTCAAATCCCATCCAGAGCTGGAGACTATACACACACATAATTGCAATAATAATAACAGTAACAGTTCTTGCTGCCATATTGATCATGATAGTAGTAATAACAATTATAGCTATAATACAATAAAGTACAGTTGATGGAAAAATAGGAAAATAAATGAATAAAATAAAAATCTATAGTACTAAAACTAATAGTAATAATACTAAAGGGTGCAAATTGTAATGAAATAAATAAATAAAATAATAGTAGTTAGTATGCCAAGCTCCTATTATGTAATATTTGCATTACCATCTGTAGTTATTTCAGTCGTACTATTTTATTCATTAGTGCTATTTAAAGATCTTTAAGTTTGTTTAGTCTGTTTTGTCCGTCTCTCCTCCTGGCGCTCAGACCAGAGGGACAGACGGCTAGTGCAGGACAGTTCCACATCTGTCACACACGGGAATAATTATCTCCAGGACTTATCTGGAGCTTTACTTCGCTCACTGTTATGAGGAAAAAGAATTACAAGTGAGATGTGATGGTGCGAGCCCCGACGCTCTGTTCTTATTACATACAAATGACAAACTATGGGTAAAACTGATAATGTGTCAAATAGTGTTAAAAGTACTATAAAATACTTCAATTCACAAAAGTACAGTTTCATAATAAAAAATAATATGAGTATGGAAGAAAGTGTGTTTGAGACGGTTCAGTCTGGGTTTCAGGACGGTCCTCAAAAAAGTTAATCTGGAGCCCTGGTCCCATTTACATCATGTTCCAGTTTACTTTTGCCTCCAATCCAGAATTTAGTATTTGTGTATGCATTTGTCTACATACCTTTAAAGTGTCAAAAAACAGTTGTAAATGTGTGTTTGATGGATTGTCATTACATTGTGTAAAATCTGTTTACATGGTCACTTCGTGGGAATTGGCCAAAAATTAGGTAAATCCTTTAATATTAGATCAGCAAGTTAAGATGTAGCTAAATTAATTAAGGATAGGATTTCAATTCCCTCTGATGATCTACTGTTTATTATCATATGGTGATTATGGACTTTTTTGGCAATATATAAGGATTCCAGGAGCCTCATTTATCAACTGCGAGTATAAACTGAAAAATAGCATGTGCCATCTATGGGCATGTTGCACCTGATTTACTACTGGAAAATTCTTTTTTTTCTTCCACAAAAGTGACATGTAAATGGGAGTTGAGAGAGTGCAAACGTGTGCCTCTTGTATTGTGTATTGTGTATTGTGTATTGTGTGCCTGTTTTTGTATTGAATGTCTGTGAGAGTAAAGCCATGTATAAAGTTAAACACACAGCACTTGAATTGGGGAGTGTCTGATGCAGGTTAACCAGTGCTGGTGAATTGACTTGAAGGACGTGACAGATGCGTGAAACCCCACTATAATGGATCACTGCTGTGGGATTGCTGTGTTTTGTTGTGTTACCACTAGTTTAAAAACACATTGTTATTTTCTTTGTAAGTGGGTCCTTTTAAAGCATTAAAAATAACCAGCAAATGCCCATTTGGTGCACAAATTGCAGCAGGTATCTTGTGCCAAAGGTTTGCAACTCTCTCTCCAACGTACAATATTAACACGTTTTAGCTTTCATAGTTTTGACCGATCAGTCAGCATGCATAAACCACTTCCTCTGCATTTTCACCGCCTCAGATTTAGGCGCTTTTTGGCGAAAATGCCTGAAAGCATATTTTGTCACTCGAATGGGCAAAAACAGTGCTGTGTCCTTTTTAGCATCTGTATGAGAATTGCATCCAGCTTTTGCTGCTTGATAAATGAGGCCCTAAATGTAGTAATTATGATCAAATCAAAATCACAATCTAGTTCCCATAAAATGGTGATAGGGTCTTTTTTTTGCATATCGCTCATCCCTATGTTAGGCGTAATTATTGTTGAATCAGTTGCCAAAAGGAATGGAAACTTAACTTGTGTTGTGTGTCCAGGTGGTGAACGGGCTGAAGCAGCGCATACTCAAACTGGAGCAACAGTGCAGGGAGAAGGAGAATGCTCTCAGGTGGGTAGGGTCCAAACCAAGGCTTTTTCTAGTGCGCCCTTTCAGTGAATAACAAAACTTTATATGACTCCTCCACCGCAAGGAAATTAAAGTATAGTAAAAGAGAGGCAAACGTGTGTGAGGGCGTGGCACACACAGAGGCAAACGTGTGTGAGGGCGGCACACACAGAGGCAAACGTGTGTGAGGGCGGTACACAGAGGCAAATGTGTGTGAGGGCGGTACACAGAGGCAAATGTGTGTGAGGGCGTGGCACACACAGAGGCAAACGTGTGTGAGGGCGGTACACAGAGGCAAATGTGTGTGAGGGCATGGCACACACAGAGGCAATCGTGTGCACACGTGAGGGCGTGTGTGGAGCGTGGCACACACAGAGGCAAACGTGTGTGAGGGCGTGGCACACAGAGGCAAACGTGTGTGAGGGCGGCACACACAGAGGCAAATGTGTGTGAGGGCGTGGCACACACAGAGGCAAACGTGTGTGAGGGCGTGGCACACAGAGGCAAACGTGTGTGAGGGCGTGGCACACACAGAGGCAAACGTGTGTGAGGGCGTGGCACACACAGGCAAACGTGTGTGAGGGCGTGGCACACACAGGCAAACTTGTGTGAGGGCGTGGCACACAGAGGCAAACGTGTGTGAGGGCGGCACACACAGAGGCAAATGTGTGTGAGGTCGTGGCACACACAGAGGCAAACTTGTGTGAGGTCGTGGCACACACAGAGGCAAATGTGTGTGAGGTCGTGGCACACACAGAGGCAAACGTGTGTGAGGGGGTGGCACACAGAGGCAAACGTGTGTGAGGTCGTGGCACACACAGATGCAAATGTGTGTGAGGTCGTGGCACACACAGAGGCAAACTTGTGTGAGGGCGTGGCACACAGGCAAACGTGTGTGAGGGCGTGGCACACACAGAGGCAAACGTGTGTGAGGGCGTGGCACACACAGAGGCAAACGTGTGTGAGGGTGGCACACACAGAGGCAAACGTGTGTGAGGGCGTGGCACACAGAGGCACTGCCCTGTTCCTGCACCGCTCTCTCGTATGTTGAGATTAACTCCATGTTGGCGCTGGATGTTTTTCTGTTTCTCAAAACATGCCCGTCACATGTAATGTGCGCACAGTCCCCCACACGTCTCGCACCCCCTTGTATTTCTCTGTGCCCCCCAAACGAGCCCCCCACTCTTCAATTTGAATGTGTTGACCACACCTTCAGCACCCGTGTCCCGCCCGTTCTCCTGTGGCCTGTGCGTGTGTCTCTCTCCCGTGTCCCTCCCGTTCTCCTGTGGCCTGTGCGTGTGTCTCTCTCCCATGTCCCTCCCGTTCTCCTCTGGCCCATGCGTGTGTCTCTCTCTCCCGTGTCCCGCCCGTGTGTCTCTCTCCCGTGTCCCACCCATTCTCCTGTGGCCCGTGCGTGTGTCTCTCTCTCCCGTGTCCCACCCGTTCTCCTGTGGCCCGTGCGTGTGTCTCTCTCTCCCGTGCGTGTGTCTGTCTCCTGTGTCCCGCCTATTCTCCTCTGGCCCTTGGCCCGTGCGTGTGTCTCTCTCTCTCCCTTGTCCCGCCCGTGTGTTTCTCTCTCCCGTGCCCCGCCCGTTCTCCTGTGGCCCGTGCGTGTGTCTCTCTCCCGTGCCCCGCCCGTTCTCCTGTGGCCTGTGCGTGTGTCTCTCTCCCGTGTCCCGCCCGTTCTCCTGCGGCCCGTGCGTGTGTCTCTCTCCCGTGTCCCGCCTGTTCTCCTGTGGCCCGTGCGTGTGTCTCTCTCCCGTGTCCCGCCCGTGCGTGTGTCTCTCTCCCGTGCCCCGCCCGTTCTCCTGTGGCCCGTGCATGTGTCTCTCTCTCCCGTGTCCCGCCCGTGTGTCTCTCTCTCCCGTGTCCTGCCCGTGTGTCTCTCTCTCCAGTGTCCCGCCCATTCTGCTGTGGCCCGTGCGTGTGTCTCTCTCCCGTGTCCTGCCCGTTCTCCTGTGGCCCGTGCGTGTGTCTCTCTCCCGTGTCCCTCCCGTTCACCTTTGACCCTTGCGTGTCTCTTTCTCCTGTGTCCCGCCTGTTCTCCTCTGGCCCGTGCGTGTCTCTCTTTCCCGTGTCCCGCCCGTTCTCCTGTGGCCCGTGCGTGTCTCTCTCTCCCGTGTCCCGCCTGGGTGTCTCTCTCTCCCGTGTCCCGCCCGCTCACACACGTGCTTTGAGACCTGTCAGCACGAGTCCCGTGTCTCTGTGGCCCCCTCCGCCACAGCACCGCCCGCTGAGGTAGAGAGAGTGAAGTGCTTTCTTATTCACCGTTTAGCTGCTGCGTGTCTTCGTTGTGTCTCCAGAGTTTGCGTAGAGCTCACAGGAGGGTCTCAGTTTGCACAGAGATAAGCAGAATCCTGCACCTAGTGGTAGTTTTATAGATACCACGGATGGTGCAGAGGGCGGGCTACGCACTGCGTAGTGTGTAAGCAAGCTTTATAAATGAGGCCCCTGATCTTTTAGTAAACTTCAGAGTGAGCTGAGAACCACCAACATGGAGCAGCTGAAGATCACAGTGGAGACCTATTTTGAGGAGGTGAGGTGCTGCAGCTATGTTTATTTTGAATTCAGAGTAAAAAGTCACTTCTGAAGTAAAAAATTGTGTCTTAGATCCAGAGATTGAAGATGCTCCTGGATGCAGCAGAGAAAAGGTAAGTCCTCTTCAACACAAGCCATCAGTGAGGGCATCCTGTGTAAAAAGTGTTCATGGTGTTGTGTACTTGTGACGAAAATAGGATTGGAAGTATATTCTTTTTTTCACCATGTCTTGTCGCGTATGCTCCGTGGCAGAAATATGCAAAAAAACAAAAAAGTCACTTCAGACGGACCTGTTTAAAGAACATTTCAAAAAATCTGGTAACTCCAAAAATCAGTTTTGGTGTTCATGTAAACCTAGCCACGTACTGTATGAAGCATATAATGTTGAAACAAGGATTGTACAGGAATAACCTGAATCCCTGTCCATAGTGCATACATGTTGTTGAAGTACATATACAAATACATATTATAAAAAAGTGGTACATCTGTGTTCTCGAGACGGTGAATTCAGGAAACAGGCAGTGTTTAGTCTTTTGTAAGAAAATTCATTCTCTGCATTTGACCCATCCATTAGTGGGCCGCTGCTGTACAGCACTCAGGGACCCGGCTCCAGATTCAGATTTTATCTGTGGTGCTGTGATGTTTTTTGCATTGATGGGGAAACTGGAGCCTGGGAAAACCCACCCAGACACAGGGAGAAGCATGCAAACAGTAAGGCCTGACCAGGAGTCAGACCCACAACCTTCCATGAGTGCTGCCCTCTCAGCCACTGGGCCACACAGGACAAATGGATAAAAGTATTCAAGAACTCATAATAACAAGTCTGACGTTCATCAAATCAATACTTTTACACCAATTTAATATACATAAAAAAGTCTAGTTTTGCGTTCCAACCTTTTAGCTCCAGCCGTTGAAGTGGATAGATCCAGAACGCTTCTCTCTGTTTCAGGAGCTTGTCATGATCCCCCCTCTTGGTGGAAGGGATACTTGCTCAATCCCTATGAATCTGAGGGAGCTGATGTCATGTTTTGTGTCATTAAAGTGTAGAGCCGCTAGATGATAGAGCTTTAGGCCGGCCCGCGGGGCAGAGAAGCGTGGAAATCATGTGTGTTGATGCACAGGTCATTATACTTTACATTTGGAGATGGAGAAAATCAGTTTGAGTAGTGTTGCATTGTGCGCATTTTCCACAGCAGAAACTGCCATTGGGTAATGGGCACATGGCCAAAACATCAGCTCTGTTAATAACGTTTGGATTGACGGTGTGTAGGATCCTTTATGTTTGAGGTTTACTGGGTTACTCCCATTCATCCAACGCATCCATCTGTACATTCATGCCCAAAGTCTCCTGCTCCGTATTACAAAAACTTTTTTATCAAATGTTTTATCAGGGAAAATGGTAATACTGGCTCATATTCAACAATAGGAATTGAATATATATTAATTTATATTGTCAATGACAATATTTGATCAGCATCTTGGCTAGTTAAGCTGTGGGTTAATTTCGGTTAAGTTTAGGCAAATAGTTAGTAATTCTGGCTAAGGTTAACTCAATGTTAGTCAATGTAATGTCCACTCAGTAGTGTTTGTTTGTTTGCAGCTGCCGAGCACAGAGTAAGCGCTTCCAGCGGCAGCAGAGGGCGCTAAACTCCAGCGTGACGTGCCTGACGGAGAGAGTGAGCCAGCTCCAGCAGGAGAACAGCGCACTCAGAGAGGAGCTGAGCACAGAGTACCCGGCTGGAGGGCTCACAGGTCAGGACCGCTCACCTGTGTGCCACAAACAAAGGGCATGGAAGAGAATCAAGGCCCTGTCATGACATGTTATGTTAGCCCAGGTTCACACTGCTTTGTCCTATGTGCGTTTGTCCTCTGAGGCTGGAACACGGACCTCAGACTGACATTTTCTCACAGTCACTGAAGAGCTCGAATGTGGACCCGTTTATAATTTATTTACCCGGGCATTGTTATTACATTCACAGTTCATAAAGAATGTTTGAGAGTGAAGTTTTGCTTTTGTTGTCATCAGTTCTATGTAGATGTTAGCATCATTAACTGCAGACAGAAGCTGAACCGCAGTGCAGGAACCGCTCCACACACAGTGATAACATAACTATCCAAACCAGTGGCGGTTGGTGGTATATTTTTTTAGGGGTGCGCCATTATGAAACATCAATTAAAAAAAGAAAATAAAAGTGTTCATAGTTAAGCTTTAAACCCAGGTCTCCCAAGTATGAAGCAGATGCTTAGCCTGTTGAGCTTTGGTTCCGCACATGTGACATGAAGTGGCAATGTTGTTACTTGTCTGCTCATTCCAGAACCTCCACAAACACGTCTTCTATGATTAAATGATTTCTGTATTTTACATTTGTACACATGAGGTTGAAAATTAGAGACTTAAGATGAAATATTCATCACAAACAGTAGAAAAATGCAGAAAAGCAGAGTCTGTGACTAAAGGCAGGTCAGCGCTGCAGCTGAATCTCAACAGGTCAGAAATATGACAGAAATACGCAAATCCCAATCAGTGTAGTCAGGTGCGCTCCTGTCTGCGCACAAAGGCGGTACTTTAGGACTGTCATGTAATCTAAGGGCAGAATACCTGAGTCGCTCCACCCTCCGTCTCAAAAGTTCCGGCTCTGTTACACACTCCTGTGTGCACAGACTTAGCGCACACTGGGCAAACAAATGAACTAAATAATGTACTAAGAGTATGTTTAACATTATTAAAATATATACTATGTAGACACACGTTTATTTTACGCAAAATATTAAACATAGAGCCAAAAATAAAACAATTATTATTTATTTATTTTTATCTGGGTCAAGTCAGGGGTGCAGCGCACCTGCGCACTCCATTGACCACCACTGATCCAAACGCAGGGCGCAGCCAGGTTAGATTTTCTAATTCTGATTAACTTGGGATTTTGGTATGTTGCCTGAGTTTCTAAGTCGAAATTCTGAAATGTGAGCATTAGTCCTGGTTTGATCCCTGTTTGGTCCTGTGATCCCTGTTTGGTCCTGTGATCCCGGTTTGGTCCTGTAATCCCGGTTTGGTCCTGTGATCCCGGTTTGGTTCTGTGATCCCGGTTTGGTCCTGTGATCCCGGTTTGGTCCTGTGATCCCGGTTTGGTCCTGTGATCCCGGTTTGGTTCTGTGATCCCGGTTTGGTCCTGTGATCCCGGTTTGGTCCTGTGATCCCGGTTTGGTCCTGTGATCCCGGTTTGGTCCTGTGATCCCGGTTTGGTCCTGTGATCCCGGTTTGGTCCTGTGATCCCGGTTTGGTCCTGTGATCCCGGTTTGGTCCTGTGATCCCGGTTTGGTCCTGTGATCCCGGTTTGGTCCTGTGATCCCGGTTTGGTCCTGTGATCCCGGTTTGGTCCTGTGATCCCTGTTTGGTCCTGTGATCCCGGTTTGGTCCTGTGATCCCGGTTTGGTCCTGTGATCCCGGTTTGGTCCTGTGATCCCGGTTTGGTCCTGTGATCCCGGTTTGGTCCTGTGATCCCGGTTTGGTCCTGTGATCCCGGTTTGGTCCTGTCCTGTTTTTATGCAAGTTATTGTTATTGAAAATCAGACACTAATCGATAAAATGATATATTCATGTCAGTCTGTATCACTACATCAAAAACACATTAAAGTTGCTGTACTTGCTTTTTATAAATGTGAAAAAACAGAACTACTTTTTTGAAAGACTTCGCAGCAGTCCACATGTATTGTTCATGTACCTAATTCAAGCCTCCTAATTATTTACCTTGTTAACTCTGAGTGAAATGTTTCTTTGGTTTCTGGCCTTTGATAATTACTTTGTAAAATGTAAAGTGTTTCATAAATAAAGTTGGTATGGTATTCATTCCACTGAGTTTTATAAGAGCTTTTCACAGCTTTTATTGCTTTACAGCAGCTACCATTGCACTTCCCGATTGCTTACACAGCACACAGTGAGCTGCTTTATAAAGTGTCTGTGCTGGAGCAAAACACATTTCACTTTATTACATGAGAAAAAATCAGGTACAGCCCCTTTTAACATGTGATGGATGAAATGGATCTTTCTCACACAGTGAATGATCTTTAGTTCTATTAGAACTAGTAAATATAGTAATATAATGATAATATATACATGATTGGCTAATCCACCTGTCAATCATGCATCTGAACTCAGGGAGATGAAAACAGTGACCAGACTGATATTGATCTATACAAAAAAATACAGAGAGATATTGTTCTGGATTCCCAGGCAAAAACCAAACCAAAGCTAATCCAGAATGAAACCAGCTCCAAACCAGTGAACAACAAAATGTGAATGATGGGCCACGGGCCGGTCAGATTGTTTGGAGGGCCAGGATTGGCTCGCGGGCCTCATGTTAAATAGGCCTGAATTTTACGCTTTTGTTACTCAACTGGAAGTAGATTATTCTTTTTCTTTTCTTTTCCCCTTGAGCGTTTTATTAGCTATTTTTACTGACCTGAATAACTACGCCTGTTTCTAATTTTCAGTTTGGATGCTTCACGTGTGTGTGCAGGTTACAGGGAGTGGAGTAAACAGAGGCTGCTGAGGAGGCTGCTGGAGCTGGAGCGGGTGAGTTCATGTGTGTGTGGGCGCTCCATGCAGATGTTTAAATACAAACTCCTCTCTAGTCCAATCAGAGGCTAGAAGACAAAAAGAGGCCCGCCCACCTGGAGAAAAGCAGAGTGCTATTGGACCAGGAGGTTCAGACCTTAGCCAGTCAGACGCCAGACAGGACACAGCCGTTTACCATGGCAACAGAGGCAGGGA
The DNA here is from genome assembly GCA_019453435.1 of Rhinogobius similis. Taxonomy (NCBI): domain Eukaryota; kingdom Metazoa; phylum Chordata; class Actinopteri; order Gobiiformes; family Gobiidae; genus Rhinogobius; species Rhinogobius similis. The sequence goes on along the minus strand of CM033622.1, from coordinate 41,105,282 downwards.
TCGCTGTGGCAACCATGACAGAGGGCTGGGAGGAGGAGTCAGTGGTGAAAGGACGCCTCAACCAATGGGAACAAGAGAAGGCGGAGCTACAGGAGAGACTGAAGAGAAGAGAGTGAGTGTTGAAAATGCCCCTGATTAAACTTTGTGCTCTTTATTTGGAGTCACATTCTTGATTTTTAGGGTTAGACAATGTAGGTCACTAGGAAATAAAATCATGCATTTAGAAATATCAATTTTGAAATTCTTATGTAGTTTACTTGCAAAAACTAGTGATACAGTTTTTCTTTGTATCATGTAATATTTTTTCACATGGTTTTTGTAAAAATGGCCATAACTGCACATATTTTGGACATAAATCTGAGAAATGGACAGAACCAGGGTGAAATTTCTTGTTTGATTTTATTATATAATATATATATTGGGTAAATTAGTTCTTACTGAAAATGTACGTTAAAAATTCCAGTGGCGTTAAACTTGATCAAATCTGTCTTAGAATCAGACAAACAAATGCTTGAGTTGGATTCGTCAAAATCTTGTTGAGTCCCAGATTGTGCAGCTTGGTGTGTGTTGTGCCACTGTAAAGGCTGATCTTTATGTCTCTGTGGCAGGAAAATGCATTTTGAGAAAACTGCCTTTGAAGTTACAATGTTCCAGAGACAGTTATGGATGTGAGTGGATAAATAATAAAACATCTGTAGGAGCAGATTGGACAATGCTGTTGTTTCCAGGTGGCTTTTTATGGGAGTCAAAACTTTTGATTCTTTTCATTTTGAGGTTTTATGTCAGCTTGCATTGTTCATTGTTCAGTCTACACCTAAAGATGTCTTACTATTTAACAATTTAAAGGCCCTGTAACAGATTTAGTTATGCCAGTTTTTGTTTTATGCGGATATGCTCAGTAAATCGAGATATGTATCTGCATCTGCATCTTGACTGTTCTGTTCTGACCTATCCTTCCATTTCCTTTTTACATTTTAGACTCTGGTAGGTTTTAAAGGCTCATGTATCATATCTATTCTAGGGTTTCCAGGTCCTAACTTCCCTAGTTAACCTAACTAATATTTCATGGCATCCTTTTAAAATGTTGTGTTTTTAGAGAAGAGCTGGAGCAGGTGAAGAGTGAAGGAGAGAAGCGTGAAAAGGAGATGGAGGAGTGGAAGACTGGACAGACGAGTGAACGGGACAGAGAACAGCAGCAGCACAAGTACATGGGTCTTATGTTCAAACACACGCAAAAAAATGAAATGTTTACTCTAAAGAAACGAGCTCGCCTTTTCTCAGTTAATTATTTTATGTCAATCCAAAGCAACTAAGTTCCATTTTAAATTGAAATGTATGAATTAATTAAATGGAATACAGTGACAGATTAAAGTCAACATTCCATTTTCTGTGTGAATGTAAGATAAATGTTCAATCTAGATACAGTGGGCAAAGGGAACGCCCACAAACAGACCTCTGGGGGGAAGCAGTCCGTTCATCTGAATGAGTTTTATTGTGCCAGATACAGACACAAAGTGGTCCAGATCATCAGCCTCCATTAAGACTAAGGCTGTGAAAAGGTTTCAGGGGTTGTCATCCGGACGCTATTTGAAGATCGAGACGTTTCGACTTCTATCCAGAAGTCATTGTCAATCAGTGAGCTGATCTGGGAACTCTGGCTTATATGCTCCTCTGAGTAGTGAGAGCCCTGCCTACAGGGAGGAGTCACTGATAGCCTGTTTTTGTTCGGTTAATCATTTGCCCTGCCTAGTGTCACCTGACCCTGATAATGGCCTGTTTTTGTTTGGTTAATAGTTTGCCCTGCCTAGTGTCTCATGAAAGTGATAATGGTCTGTCTTTGATAGGTTCATAGTTGGCCCTGCCTAGTGTCACCTGAGGCTAATCTGTGGTGAAAGCCATTGTCCTATTGATAGCTGGCTGTTGCTCCCTCATCACTGCTGATGACCTGATTAGACTGACTGGACTATTGATTTGGACCAGGGTGTTAGGAGGCTGTCATAATGACAATGACTTCTGGATAGAAGTTGAAACATCCCAATCTTCAAACAGCATTCGAATGACAACCCCTGAAACCTTTTCTACAATGGAACACGCCTGGACGAATGAGGGATTACATCGACTAAGGCTGTGACTTGATTTTATTTCGACATTGTACGTAAAACTCTCTGCTTTATGTCAGTTGAGTTTTGATTTATTTTAGAGACACTGTTAATTCCACATAATAATTAATTCCCCGTGCCCGTAATCACTCTAAGGTTGTATTTACAACCTTCAAAGCCCTTTTCGAAGGGAGCACAAGGGGGCACTTCTGCTCAGAGCTCCTCACAGCGGCCCTGGCTGTGTGGCACCAGCAGCCAATACCTGTGAATAATGTGCACTTTGTTATAAAATGCCATGCATTTTTCCAACAGAATTCTTTCCAAACATGAGATTTAGTGCTTCTCCACTGAGATGTGCTCAGATCAGTTATAACACCATTTTCTGCTTTTTCACATTTATTTTTGCTATAATAATAACATATTTTCAACATATCCAGTGTGTGAGATGTTGAACTTTTGCCCCAGACAGGAGATGGAGGTGCTGTGGACGAGGCTTCAGAACCTGGAGGAGGAGAGGGAGCGAGCAGCCCTGAGCGCACCCCTCAGCCTCATTCATGGAACAGGGGACCAGCCGAACGACAGAGGGGAGGCATGGAGGAGGGAGCGAGCGGCGCAGGCCATCCAGAGAGGCTGGAGGACGCACAGAGACCGGGTAGGTCTTATCACTCACTCATTTTTTCAGTTTCATGTTTCCACTTAGGCCTGTCACGTTAACAACTCTGAAGTGCGATTTATTTCTATAGAAAATTCTTGTTGTAAGTTTGTGCTGTTATCGAGTCATAAAAGTTAGTGTTTCAGTCTTTACAGCTCAAAACAATGAAAAAAGTCCCCAGTGCCGGAAAAACCTGTACGATTCATATTGAGCCCCAAATATATTGTTCTTTCTCTCATATATTGAACAACAATAAGTAGTAATAGTAATCATATAACATTCTCCAAAGCCAATGCATTATGTAAAAAGAAGGAAATAAATGCAGAAAAAGTTGAGGACAAACAGGAAGTAGTTTCCTGTTGACTCCAGTTTTAGCCACGTCTCACAGGCACAAACTTGGAATTACTAATGTTTTTTTGTGAATCGCTGACATCAGCCTATAGTGTAATTCAGGTAAGAGTTAGGTTTTATTTATGAGCCCTTGTGTTTTCCGTAAATCAGCGTTACTCTTATAACTGAGCCATAAAATGCCTTTTCTGTTGTTAGCCTGATTTCAAACTAATGCACTGGTCTCATTTATGTATTTAGTGTCAATAGGCCTTGATTATGTGAAAAAAGTGCATTTTTGACATTTTAAAGCCCTGTAACCATGAAAATACTTGACCTGTCATAACAAAACTGTTAGGTGAATTAGAAGGTGGGAGTGGTCTAAATGTAGTGTAGGTTTGTTTTTGAAAAGTTACACTTGTTGTCCTTCAGCAGTTCATTCATTTCAATGGGATTCACTCACACCTGCTCACATTGCTGTCTATCAAACTTTCATACCAACTTTATTAAATATTTTTGTCTCAGAACCTCATTTACATGAATGTTTACATGATTCTGGATAGTTTAAGGCCCCAAAACCTCCATAAAAGCCCAGTTTTTGCATAAAGCCAAATGGTTATTTTACTCACAAATCCACATTTATCATTTTTGATACACGTGTCTTCAGAAATCCTTCAAAGTAAAGTGTCTGACTCTGCAGTAAAGAGCAGAAGAGCAGCTCGTGTTTGGGGCCATGGAAGGCTGTGGACTTTGTCAAATACAGGATCAGGACTAACACAGGGATCAAATATCACTGTCAGCTCCAGTTCTTTCAGATAAGAAATGAACTGTGGATAAAAGAGCAAAAGCTTCTGGTCTTAGTGTATTTCAAAGTTCATATTTTAATCATTCCTGGGTCAATTTATGTAAAAAAGTGACAGAAAGATAAAAGCCCCTCCTGTTAGAATGCAGCAGTCAGTCTGCTGTTTACTTCCTGTCTGCAGAAGGTTTAACCCTTTCATAGCACAGCAGATGACAACACAGAGCACGAGGCCCGTGAGAGTGAAACCACCAGCTGCAACTCTGGAATTATCCCACCCCTAGTTCATGTGTATATTTCTGCATAAATGGGTTTTGTATATTCTTCATCAAGAGATGACATATTCTCCCACCCACACGCGACCACGAAAATGTTTGTTTTCAAATATAAACGCAGTACTTTTTGTGCATTTCCGATGTCTCAATGCTAAAGCCTCTTGTAGAAAAATGAACACAATATATTTACACTCAAACCCAAATGCTTTAAGGCTAGTTTTAATTATAGGCCAATGTTATTACATCTTTGAAAGAAAAAAGGCTATAACTATTTATGATTGATTTTAATTAAAATGACATACAAATCCAAATTTACCTTAACCCTCAGAATCTATAAATACATGATGGTACAGAAGTTTAAAACAATGAAAACAAAGTGTGCGGTCCAGTGTGTAGGGGTTGTGTAAGTGTCCTGTGCTGGTGTGTACTCTCAGCACCAGTCGACTGTCCTGTCAGGAGGCTTATATAAAAAGACACTGGCCTAGATTCCTCCACATCTCATCCCTCGCCTCTTTTTATCTCTTTCTGCTTCTTCTCTCCTCTTCTCTTTTCTCTTCTCTCTCCTCTCCTCTTCTCTCCACTCCTCTTCTCTTCCCTCCTCTTCTCTTCTCCTCTTCTCTCTCCTCTTTTCTCTCCTCTCCACTCCTCTTCTCCCCACTCCTCTTCTCCTCCTCTCCTCTTCTTTCCTCTTCTCTCTCCTCCTCTTCTCTCCTACTCTCTCCTCTTCTCTCTCCTCTTCTCTCTTCTCTTCCCTCCTCTTCCCTCTTCTCTCCTCTTCCCTCCTCTTCTCTCCTCTCCTCTTCCCTCTCCTCTTCCCTCCTCTTCTCTCCTACTCTCTGCTCTTCTCTCCTTCTCTCTCCTCTTCTCTCCTCTGCTCTTCTCTCCTCTGCTCTTCTCTCCTCTCCTCCTCTCTCCTCTCCTCTTCTCCTCTCCTCTTCCCTCTCCTCTCCTCTTCCCTCCTCTTCTCTCCTACTCTCTCCTCTTCTCTCCTTCTCTCTCCTCTTCTTCCCTCTGCTCTTCTCTCCTCTCCTCTTCCCTCTCCTCTCCTCTTCCCTCCTCTTCTCTCCTACTCTCTCCTCTTCTCTCCTTCTCTCTCCTCTTCTCTCCTCTGCTCTTCTCTCCTCTCCTCCTCTCTCCTCTCCTCTTCTCCTCTCCTCTTCCCTCTCCTCTCCTCTTCCCTCCTCTTCTCTCCTACTCTCTCCTCTTCTCTCCTACTCTCTCCTCTTCTCTCTCCTCTTCTCTCTTCTCCTCTTCCCTCCTCTTCCCTCTTCTCTCCTCTCCCCTCCTCTCCTCTCCTCTCCTCTTCCCTCTCCTCTTCCCTCCTCTTCTCTCCTACTCTCTCCTCTTCTCTCCTTCTCTCTCCTCTTCTCTCCTCTGCTCTTCTCTCCTCTCCTCCTCTCTCCTCTCCTCCTCTCTCCTCTCCTCCTCTCTCCTCTCCTCCTCTCTCCTCTCCTCTTTCCTCGTCTCTTTTGCAGGACGTGGTGTTGTTGCAGTCCACACTAAGAGGGCATCTCCACAGACGATCACAGCTGAAGGTGGGACTACAATACAACGTTTGATTGAATATATGTGTGATGTATATGTGTATATTCTTTTAGAAGCTTTAAAAGTAAAGCTTAATTAATGACTTTATATCCACCGTATCATCATGTTCACTTATGGAGATGATTACTGTTCCTGGAGTTGTGTGTGTAAAAGGAGGACGTCATGTTTTTAGCTTTAATCATGTTAGAACAGTGTTCCTTGTCAAAACACACCTGGAGCTTGTTTACGAGCTTGTCTTCTCTGCTCTTTACAAAAATTATTTGCTTCAAATTTCCAGATTTGTGACATCAAATGTAAAGGTCCAGAGGTCTCATGCGGTTTTAACCCTTGTGTGTTCCTTAAATAAAAAGTTACACTTGTTGTCCTTTGGGGTCGTTTTTGGCCCCATTTTGTGTCTCTTATAACTCAGCCATAGAATGTTCTTATTGTCAGGCTGACTTCAGACTAACGCTCTGATCCCACATTTAGCGCTCATTTACATATTTAGTGTAATAGTAATAGTAATGTAACTATGTGGTTAATTTAAAGGTTGGAGTGGTGTAAATTTATTGTGGTTTTGGTTTTTGAGAAGTTGGCGTATTTTTAATGGGAGCAAAAAGTGACACTCGTCCTTCAGCAGTTTCTCCTTTCCTTTCCGTGGGATTCACTCAATCCTGCTCACATTTCTGTCTTTCAAACATTCATACCGACTGAATTAAAGGTTCTTGCTGTGAACCCTCTTAGGGCGTTGTTTACACACCACTGTCCTCTTCCAAGCCCTGATCACGTCTTCTCTTCACAGGCAGAACAGACAGACCACAGCGCCGAGGACACGCTCTCAAACGGCCTGGACCTGAAGGACCTGCTCCTGATCCAGAGTGTGTTCAGAGGACACCTGACGCGCTCGGGCCTCACTCCACACAGGTGACCAGTGGACCGGGGGGGGAGGGGACCTCCATGGAGCCCACATGCTTAGTGAAGCGTGTTAGCATCAGTTGTTTCCTGTGCCGTGTGGATCAGTGCTCCTCCTCCTCCTCTCTCTTTCCCTCTTGCTTGTTTCTCTGTTGGTTTTGTTTATATGTTTATTCTTTTTGTTAGACAAATTTAAGAAAAAGCTGAGGACAAACAGGAAGTAGTTTCCTATTTACTAAATGTCTTTTTGTAAGAGATGATGGCTGAGATCGGCCTCAGGATTAAAAGTAATAATTTCATTAATACTTTTTTTTTTTTTTTTCTTAAGAAAACATGAGTTATGTTTGGGTGTCATCAGCTGCTCGTGAAGCAGAGCTCTGCCTCTGGACCTCTGCACTCTAACTGTGCTGAAGAGCTCCAGGATGAACCGGACGGCGTACCAGAAATGTGCCTGTAGTGCACTTTAGACATACGACTTTTAATGATTGATTTAAGTATTGTTTAGTATCTGGGTAACATATTAGTTACTTAACATATTTTTTTTTTGACAACCTTAGTGGGAAGGCGTCATTTACTGAGAATTTCAAAATATGGACAACAGTCTTTAAGAAATTGACCAAAAAGTGTTAAATAATCTTTGTGTATTTGTTTTTCAGCACAGGGTTACCAGAGTGGTCAGGGTGTGAACACAGTGGGACCACAGCACCGTCTGATGGAGCAGGTGAGCCTGTAGACTGGCCCCGGTCTATCGGGGCTTTCTCTGTGGGCCTGTCAGTGAACGCACCATTGTTTTCCTTTAAACATTTGCATGTGCTGTTGTGCAGGTTTGGACAAAGGTGCTGTGGACGTAAAGCCTGCTGAAGACGCTGTTAAAAGTGACCACAGTTAGTGAACCGAACACACACTAAACATCATGCACACTACATCATTAGCCTTTTAAAATCAATACTTTCAACTGTTAAGCTCATTTGACTGCTAAAGTTCATGTAAATAGCAGTCACTGGTCGGTCAATGAAGATTTTTTTTGCTTCATTTCTTGGAGCTATGACTTCTCAAGATGTGTAACTGGACAGCATTTAAACCTTTTTTGTCCAAGCCAAGTGATCAAACACATGGGAAACACTAGTTCTTCTGTTCCAGGACCAAACCAGGTTCTCAGACCACATTCACACTGGTCCTGATCTGAATCCTTTGTTTAGTCCTGATGCACACTTGGTTTGGTCTACGTTTAGTTCTGGGTTTAGTCCCAGTTTTGAAGTGCTGGATGGGTGTTTATCTCATTGTTGGGACTAAAATCTGTTTGTGAGGACCTGCCTCGCTTATGGGGACAAAAACCAAGCCCATGGTGTAAAGTTTAAATATGTGTTAAAATAGGTAAAGGTTAGGGTTTATCTTAGAGTTAAGCAAGGGGTGAACTTTGGTTAAGGTTAGAACCGGTCTCCAGGAAATGAATCTACTTTTTTGTACCAGTGCCCATTGGATGCTCACACAGGACGAGACCAGGGCCACTTTTCAGCTCCTCCTCTGGGGCGGAACTTTTTGGTGAAATGTGCATGTCAAACACGGCCTTTGTTGGGAAATATTTTTCGTTCACTCTCAAACTTAGACTTCAACTTTTGAATAAGTAGTAATTCAAATAATGAATAATTTATGGTTAATCCCGGTTTAGTTCCATCCCAGTTCACCCCCAGTTTTAATGTGGTAAATGTGCAATTGTGAACTCAGCACACCAGTAAAATATGCGTCTAATACGTTTATTCTTCGTGTCTTACAGTTTCCTCTTTACAAACCAAACATTCAGATTCGGACGATTCTGATGACATCATTGTGTCTCCATCTCGTCCAATCAGAAGAAGAGAAGTCTTGATCACGTAGAGCCAATCAGATGTGCTCCGAGTATCTGTGATGTCTGAAAGAACTGCTGCGTTTGTCCGATCACAAGATGAGACGAGACACATGTTCATTCATCAAGCTGTGCTTCAAACGTGCTGCTTCTGGGCTGTGTTTTACCTTTACCACAACTGCATTGTGTAACATTTCTGGTGGAATGTCCGCTACCTGCTTATTCTGCTTGCTCATACAGTCCCGATCAAAAGTTGAAGACCAGTTGAATAAATGGCAAAAGTCACATTTTGCATAGTGGGATCTTAAAGGTTCCAAGTAGAGTAGATGTTTACTGGTCTTAAATGTTTGATGGGGGCTGTATCTATTGTGCAGTTATTCAGTTACATCTATTTTTATTGCTTAAAAACACCTTGAATAACATGCATTCTTAGGTTCAGTGGGCCCGCCTCGCTACAGATCTGACTAGTAATGCTCCATAGAGATAGATAAGCAGGGGCAGACCCTCTACCAGAAAAGGCACACAAGGCTTGTTTCCACTGGTTCACTTTGGAGCAGATCAGTCAGTCCAAAAGTGTCTCCACTGTCTAAAATGAACCGTACCTGTGTACTTTAGGGTCCAAGGGCTGCAGGTGGGCTTCAGCTCTGGAGGATCAGAGAGAACAACAAGCAAAAAGCAGATGGAAATAGAAAAGAATCATTTCTCACCAAATGCTGACTTGATCTTGTGACAAAGCCCCATATTTCCTCTGATGATAAACTATATGTTGAGCCCTTTGCAAAACAAAGCTAACAAAGGACGTTAGCAACAGCTGTTTCCTGTTTATCACTTTGTCAAGACTCAAAATCTGATATGTCCAGGTCATAATCATCTAACATTCTCCAAAGCCAATGCATTACATAAAGCAAGGCTCAAACACGACGTAGAGTCTTTGCAGAGAAGGAAATAAAAGCAGAAAAGGCTGAGGACAAGCAGGAAGTAGTTTCCTGTTCACTCTAGCTATAGCCACGTCTCACAGCCACAAACTTGGAATTACTAAATGTCTTTTAATGAATCGCTGAGATTGGGTTTATGATTGATGCTTTCATGTGGTTTCATGTGGTGTTTAAGGGAGGACAAGTGTAACAGTAAGTCCAAGAGATCAGAGGATTAACATAATTTGACAAATCTGTTGATTTTGGTCTCTCCACACAACAGTGACGTCAGGTGTAGAAGTTTTGACTTCTCCGTTCATGTGCGTTTTTCAACTCAGAAAAACTCTTCCCCCAGTTCCTGAGGACCGTGTGGACGCAGCGTAAGAAGTATAATTCAGGGACAGTTTAGATCTGATTTATTAAGAAACCATTGGTTATGTTTGGGTGAGGTCAGCTGCTCATGGAGCCTGGACCTTGAACTTCCAAAGTGAACCGGCCTGTGGGAGCAGGGCCAGTCACACAGCTACGGTGCACCTTTGAGCTCTTAGTCCTGTCCAATAAGCCAGGCTCTTCATCAGAGTGATTGTTTCAGCCTAAGTGCCTAATGCAGTGAGTTAAAGTACAGTGGATTCATGATGCCTTTTAACTGGACCTGCGGAGTCGTCTCTGATAAGTCACTGATTTGTCTGCTGTTATTACATAATTGCTTTTGAAACTGTTGCAACTCATATTTGAGCCAAACAGAATAAATGATGTTTATTCTGCTGCACTACATTTATCCGATCCAGCCCACGTGGGTCTGCTGATGACACTGGAGAGACTGCACTGTGTCTGAAGAGCCACAGCACTGGCCCTCTGCCTGGTGGGTCCATGTTTAATTAGACCATGTCATTAGTGTCAATTTGTGTTTTAGGAATTGGCCTACAGCTTAACATGCATGGGACAGGTTTTTATGTTTTTCATAGTTTTGCATCAGTCAAGGTGCAGTTTGGGAAAAGTGGGAAAAAACAGCACAAAAATGTAGGAAGTTATGGTGAGTTCTAAAACAGAATGTTCCAAAATGCAGGATCAATACTGCGTTCCATTCATCATTCATCCATCCTGAGAAAGTTTCAGAGCCCCAAAACCCAACATGGCGGTGCTTTGTGTTTGGTGAAAGTTTAACGTCCAAAGTATTGATCGTACTTGTGTTATTTTCCCTTTAGTTTCTCTCCTGTCTCTGTGAAGCTGCTAAGCTGAGCTTCTGCAATTATAAATGCAGTTTTTGTTACTTGATTGAGTCGTTACTGTATCATTGTTTTTTCAACTAAAACATTTTCTCACAATTTAAAGATTAATTTAAAAAAAATAAAGTTGTCATTTATTTTTTTTAGCCTACTGTGCTTTTTAGACCTTGTAACATTATGGTTGCTAGGCAAGTTACGCAATGGAGCTCAACAGTCCCACCCACTTTGAAGTTTGCTGGTTCTGGAAGTAAGTTCTCATGCATTTTTGCTGTAGGAATTCAGAAAAATTCAAATATTCAGAGTTAATAAAAAGTGACAAAGCCTCCGCAGCTCTGTGGAAACCCACAGCCCACAAACACACGTAAAACTTCAAATATGGCAAAATGTTTTAATAACAAGTAGATAAGGCCTAATGTCACAACCAGGAAGTAACATTATAAACTTCACCAAAATTAGAAAAATAGAAATAACCAAGCAAGATGTTCAGTAAATGTTAGTTCATGGTAACTATGTTTTGGTGAAATGAGTCTAACTTTAAGTCCAGTGACAATGATTTGTGATTCGTCCAATAAAGTGCACTTTTCTAATGAAACGGCTGTGAGGTGGTTTGTGTGCAAGGATGGAGTGTGCCACAAATAATGAGATACACCCTTAAATAATCAATTATATATGTGATTAAACAATTCAAATATGAAATAAATAGACAATTAATTACATTGATATCAATTAAATGTGTCAATAAATAATTGAAAGAATCGTATTAAGTTACAAATTAAAGTTACAAATCCTTGCTTCTGGAATGGAGCAAGGATTGACTTCAGTGCAGATTTAAAATATTTGGATATTATACGCTGAACTGCACTATATGAATGAATGTCTGTCCAGCTCTGTGCATCTGAATGAACAGCTACCACAGAGAGTGGACGACGCGTTAAGCAACCGCCGACCCGGCTGGATGTCGGCACAACTGATCAACGAAGCCACTAGGCCCCTACAAGCACAAAGGCCACCTGATCCTGGAGTTATGTGTTGGTGCAACAAATCACACCATGAAGCAGAAGTTAAACGCTCCAACTGTCAGAAGTATATGCACTACAAATGCCTCGGGCGAACAGTGATGCAGCTAAGCACCCTGATAAATCAAGAACCAGGACTGTATATTTGCAAACTCTGCACTCAAAAGATGGAAAACAACATCCAAACAATACATGCTTTGAGTACGATCATGCTACTTTTGATGTTGTCTCCCACAATTCCTGTAACAAATCCACAGTTGAGTTTATGGACAAAATTGGTGAGCGAGTAACGGCCCTGGAGACGAAATTACTCTCCAGTGTTGTGAAGATTTGAACAGATGTTCAAACCAGAATCAAGACCTTTGTTGAGGCCGTGGGAAAGAGCGGGCCACCGGTGACTTCATCTCGGCAGTCCACTGTGCACCGTACCAAGCTGATCCACTACGCACCTGGTAACCCACATCTCTGATCCTAAGAGATCGTCAGTACCTGCTGAAATCAAACGGCTAATTACAGCAAGCCGTCCTGAAGTTGGCTCTTTGATTTCATACGCTAGAATTTCAAATCTGGGCAAAGTGCTGCTTGAACTGAAAGATAAATCACACAGGAAGGCGCTGCTTACCGGATGGGGTCCAGGGCTGCTTGGGGACAGCGCAATTCTACATCCAAGTAGAAGAAGAAGAAGAAGTGGGTCGTTATATCTCGTCTCTCCCGGGACAGAGGAGGAGCTGGAGGTGGACACAGCTGACTAAGTTCACTCCCCGGCAGCAGGGCAGATACTCTTCATTCAAGTTCATCATAGCTGACCAAGAGGAACACTCCAGATCTCCTCTCTGACTTTGGTTTTTATCACGTTCAACCTTTTAATTGTCATCGATCTGATCATGTTTCCAGTATGTGCTGATGCCAACGAGGCTGCGTCGACTGTGGCTTCCCCGACCATAGTCACGGCCGCCCCTGTACGAGGGCCCCGAAGTGTGCAACTGCAATGGATAACACGCGGCAAAGAGCCCGTCCTGTCCCGTGTATCAAAAGCTCTTAGAGGAAATGATTTTTAAATGACAGATGGAAAAACAATAATATAATCTTCACCAATGTTAGAGGCCTTTACATCTTATCTCATAAGCCTAGTGTTGTTTCTGAGACATTTCTAACCTCTACAATGCCTGATAGGATATTCAACACTGATGGTCATGATCTGATCTGGAAAGACCGACGTTCTTTTGGTGGAGGCCTAGTCGTTTACCTACACAGTTGTATAAAGTATAAACCACATGTAAATTAGGAACACACTTTGAAAGCCTCTTTTTCACAATTGACTATGTTCAACTGTTTCTTGCTTGTATGGATCGTAAACCAGACAAAGACATGACTATTTTGCATCACACAGAGGAGGCATTAGAGAATTGCCCTGCGAGTTATAACTCAACTAATGTAATAATAGCACTTTCATTGCACAGAATTCTAAATGGTGGCCAGAGGACAAAACTGACCAACAAGGTTTAAAAACAGAACTATTTTGTACACCACAAGGCCTGTGACTGTCTCCAACACTATTTCTTGATAGCCTGGAACACCCTCCTTGATCTAGCATTAACCAATACTCCGGTAGTATTTTCTGGTGTGACTATCTCTGCCCCAGTTGGAACATCAGATCATGAGATCATAGAGGTATCCCTGCTGGGCCCACACCCAACGTGAGACAAGTGCAGCACACAAGCCTAAAGAATCATCCCATCTTGACTTTACACATGTCTCTGAGCACTCAAAGAACATAGTTGGGCTCATCCTGTGATGATGTAGAGACATCAACGGAATGTTTTATACCATACTTGTATCTATATTATCCTGTTTTATACCTAATCGACACAGTAACACTACTCAAACCAGAAAACTGCAATTACCTTTTATTACAGCAGAATTTAGAAGGCTAAGACTGTTAAAGCAAATATGCAGGGCCAACACAGAGTCATCTAACAATGACCAAGATTTAAATGCTTATAGGGAAGCTGGAGATGCACTGCGTACTGAAATAACTGGTGTAGAGCACAGCGAGCCCAAAAACTGGCATCAAGCTATTCACCAAAACACTACTGGGGCATGCTCTCAGATCTGTGCAGGTTTTCGGGCAGCTGTGATGGAATTGCCGATCTGATGCATGAGGGACAGTCATATATAAATGATTTAGAAAAGGCTGAGATTTTAACCAATTATATACCACTAGTGGCTAACAACAATGTTATTGTTCTTTGTTCTACTTGATTTCTAACATGGCTTATTAACTGATGTGTTCATATCCCCTGACTGTGTCTACAGTAAACTGAACAAACTTGATGTTCAAAGCATGTGGGCCTGATGGAATTCCAAATATTTTTCTCAAAAACTGTGCTGTTGAATTGACATATGTACTAACACACCTGTTCAGACTCTATGAACAACTCCAAATGACCCAAAATCTGCCCACATGATACCAGCTATCGACCAATAACATTGACTTCCTGCATGGAAAAGTCTAGATGATAAAACTAAATGTATCCATGTATTTAAACGAAATGTAAAATATTTTATATTACAAAAGTATGAGAAGGCAGAATAACTGCTGATTTTATTTAATTTTCACTTAATTAAAAATCCTTCTAAGTATTGTAAATGACAGGCTAATGATATTTCTGTTGGAAAATTCACTGATATCTGAGAATCAATTTGAATTTCGGCCTAAACACTCAACATTGGATCAGTTGGTATTGGACTACCACACTTCGTTGAAAGCCGTATAAAAAAGGAAACCTGCTTAGCAGCCTTTTTGGATCTAAGTAGTGCATTCACATCGGCGCCACATAAGGCCATTCTGCACAAGCTACCAGTGTCGGGCAAGAAAAATTCTTGCCTGGATTCGTGACTATCTGAGTAATCGCCTGTAACAAACCAGAATTGGATTCACATTTTCCTCCCCATTAGCAGTGCAGGCTGGAGTACCCCAGGGTAGCGTGATAGCCCCAACCCTGTTCATTCTCTTTCTAAATGATCTATTGACTGCTTTAGAAAGCCTGTCCTCACTGTTACCTCAAAGTGTTAAAGTGACACCAGCCGCTTACACAGATGATACACCAATAACGGTCTCTCATGCACATCCAGCCTTTTCCTGCAATTGCTGGTGTAACACGGGTGTCATAACCATGTTTTAGTCTATTCTCTTGTTCCCACTTTACTCTTGGATTTGGTGATGTGCGTGCCTTCGGTCATGTGACCGCCGTCGACCAATTAAATAGCCTTAAAATATGCTACCAGGTAGCTCCCGGTGCACGCGGGAGACCGACAAACAAATGTTTACTGTGGGAGCCGCCTACCGTAGCCCAAGCGCCGCGAACAAGCCGTGTGATTAGGTGAAAACTAAGAAATCGGCCAGATTGTTGATGGCGAGCTAATAGAAGGCTTCTAGCCCAAAGACCTCAAGATAAACTGAACTGAACTCTACTCTACTGAAACTACGGAGATTCCTGCCAGGAACCCCAAGTCCGTTGCTCGGTTTGGGCCCGTAGGAGGCTCTTGCAGCCAACAAAAACTCTGGCACTCTTGCACACACTGCTCTGCGACCCACACTCAGATCACACTCACTCTCCTCACATGGACGGTTCTCTTTGGACTTCAGTATTTCTGGGGTCGTATGAACTTTGGTATTGGACAGTGCGATGAACATGAGCAATTGATCTAGGCGTTCCCTGATCACCGACAGACGCTAATGAACATCTGAACTTTTGAAAACCATTGAACATTGTAAATATATTGGTGTTTTTCAGGGCTATAGAACCTGGGCTTGGATTATTGTAAAATATTGGGATCTTTGAAATTTGTCTTCTCTCGAATGGCCATTCATGAAATATTGCTGTGTATTGTTTTGTCTGTGTCTAATCAATATATGGTACCACAAAAGCAATCTGTCTGTCTCCTCTCTCCTTGAGCTGTTCTGATACTTCTGATGACCACAAGTCCACTGTTATTATTATTACGTTGTACCACCAATTTGCTTGTTGTTATTACATAGTAATAATAATTTCTAGAAATGCATATGCTACATCATTTGTTAAGTCCATGTTCCTCCAATATGTTTGTATGGGTTAGCTCAGTGTTAGTCGCCCCATTGGTTTACAAGGGTCCGGTTAGCGTTGTCATTTATGTCTCTTTTCTGCAATTTCTTTACAGTGTTGTTGTCCAAATGAAATGTGGTTAATATGAAATGACTTTGATATTGTCCAATGATGCAAATTGAAATGAATTGTTATGCAGTGGCATTTTTAAGCCTAAATCATTGTTTCTATTTGGGCTCATTGGAAAGCACAATGCAGACGCACTTTAAATGCAAGCTGCTTCATTGATATTGATTGATATTGAATCTGTGCGTACACTATGCACTTTATTACAATGCAAGCTATTCAGTTAATCATTACTGATTTATTATAGCTATTGATTAATTAATTGAACACTTTGAATATATGGTCAAATAGTTAAATTTACATGGAAAAATAATTTGATACTATCTGTATTAGTTATTTGTATTTAGATATCCTTATTGAATTGTGTACACATGGATGAATTTATTCATTGAACTGCATGGTCCTGTTTTCTACAGGCCGTCTGAAGACCATGCTATACAGCTATACAACATGAACGGATGATTCCAAGCTACAGTTTGCTGCAGAGCTTGTGCTAAATGTGTTGCCATAAGCATCTGCCAGACAACATCTGAACAAAATAGATTAGAAGATTGCCTAAAGTGGAATAGCCGAAACGATTAGGCGGATGTCGCTGGCGGCTGGAACACTTGACCGACAACTCAGACATAGGGTCAGTAACATTCAGAGACTCACAAGCATCAGTCGAGTTGAGCAATGGCTCTGCTTTATTGGGGGATGTCTCTACCTAATCTGGGAGCACTGGATCTTCAGGTAAGGCTTCAGGCAAAGAAGTACACTTCAATTCTTCTGCCACAGGAAAGGAAACTTCAGGCTCGGCAGAGGAATGCCCTTCAGGTAAGTAGATTTTTGAGCTCTCAGGAACAGGCTTTTTAATTGAAAAGTGGCTGGCTCAATGTGGAGTGGGTACACTTCCCATCCATCATTGTTCTCATTCATATCATCATCAAACTCATCTAATGCCTGTTTCTGACTTCAGGTCGGAGGAAGACGTGGCAGGGTGACTGGTGACTGATCTGGACGGTCACCGTCCGGGAAGAATGGACATAGGCACAAGAGGTCTCTATGAAGTGTGCGAGTGGGCCCTGCCGGCCTGTCTTTTGGACGAACAGTATACACTGGCAGATCTCCAGCACGCTTCAGGGCTACATACACGTCATTCTCTCACTTATCCTCCAGTTTGTGCTTCCTACGGAGCCTCACATTTCTAGACTTAGCCGCATTCTTGTATGCCAGTTGGAAACTTTCTTCCATGTGTAGCATTTGTGGTCAGATAAATGAGCTTGAGAGAGTTTATATTTTCTTCCATTTATTGCTGTATGCACTGAAATACAAGAGTCACATCTATGACCCCGCCATTCACGTCGGAGCACACTTATTATTAGGACCTCCAAGACTCCCCAAGTTGCCTTTTCCTGCCTGTGTAGGTCCCCTGTGTATCTCCTGCCTAAAACATTATTTATCATCTGCCTCTTGAGCACAATAATAAAAAAAACAAACAAAAAAAAAAAAACAGAAAAAATCTTAAACTGTAATGATGTCATAATAATACTGAAAATACAGTGCATGTCCACTATTGGTCCCATACATGCGAGATCTCAAATCAGCAACATACTGTGAATGTGTCATGGAACGCTCTTCCCGCACCGGCAACCCAAAAGCCAAATCCACAGGAAGCCTTGGCGAACGGCCCAAACATTAGTTCATACAGGGCAAATCCTGTAACATCATTTCTCGTACAATTGTACGTGTGCACTAAGGGCTTTACGTAGCCCTTCCATCTGGCTTTTTGCTTGTGTTGCAATGTTCCGAGCATGCTGAGCAGTGTGCGGTTAAACCGTTCCACTGGGTTCCCCCAAGGATGGCATGGGGTTGTCCATGTTTTCACAATACCAGCAAGTTGGCAAAGTTCTTTGATGAGCTTCGACTCAAACTCGGGTCTCTGGTCAGTATGGAGACGTTCAGGGATTCTGTAGACAACAATGGAGTTCTCCTGCAGGACTTTTGCCTTTTGATTTGCGGTTGTTATTGCCACTGCAAATTTTGTGAAATGATCTGTGAAAACAAGGATATCTTTGGTATTGCTCTGGTCTGGTTCAAGTGACATGTAGTCCATACAGAGTAACTTCAGAGCGCCAAGTGTCATAGTCGGATTTATTTTGAGGTCTAGGAATTCTTCCAGAGAAAGCTATGAGATGTTTGTATGTTCATCAACATAGCATGGAACTTCAGGAAGGTTGAGACTGGCGTGCGACATAGCAGGTAGAGAGAACCTCGCTGACTGTCAGCCTGTAGGCTACGTCGCAATCTTCGGCAGTTCATCGGAGTGTGGCATGGTGGGGATAGGGACAGAAACGATGTGAACGTCCTGCTTCTCACTGTCTTCTGTTGGCAACAGGCTGCCCGTTGCAGTTGGCTCGAGCTCTGTAACAGTTTGGCCAAGCAGAGACATCACCCCGGTTAAAACAACAGCAAAGTCTTGACCAATTAATTTAGCAACTTTTTGCAACTCTGACACATAACTCTCGGTTTTTAATCTGCCAACCTCTTCCGCACATATAGTTGACAGATCCAAATTTTGGATGCCTGCGTTTTTAGTGCCTGCGTGAAAGACATAAAAACTTGGATGACTCTTAATTATCTGCTCCTTAACCCTGAAAAAACCGAGGTCATTCTGCTGGGCCCTAAGCACCTGCGAGACTCTTTATCTGACCAGATAGTTTCTCTGGACAATATCACTGTAGCCCCCAGCTCTACTGTAAGAAACCTTGGGGTCCTATTTGACCAAGATCTCTCGTTCAAAGCTCATATAAATCAAGCCTGTAAAACAGCCTACTTTCATTTGCGTAACATAACCAAAATTAGAAAAATCCTGCCCAGAGATGATGCCGAAAAACTCATCCATGCATTTGTCACATCCAGATTAGACTATTGTAACGCTCTGCTTACAGCGTGTCCTAAAAGCTCTATAAGAAGCTTTAACTGGTTCAAAATGCAGCAGCAAGATTATTAACAGGTACTAGAAAAAGAGATCATATTTCACCAGTGTTAGAGTCTCTTCACTGGCTTCCTGTTGAGTTTAGAATCAAATTTAAAATCCTCCTCCTGACTTATAAAGCTTTAAACAATATGGCCCCATCCTACCTCAAAGATGCAATAGTAGCGTACCATCCAAACAGAGCTCTTCGTTCTCAAAATGCTGGACTATTGTTAGTCCCCAGAGTCTCTAAAAGCACAGTAGGAGGTCGAGCATTTAGCTACCAAGCTCCTGTGTTATGGAACCAGCTCCCTGTTCATGTTAAAGAGGCCGACACAGTCTCTACATTTAAGACCAGGCTCAAAACGTTCCTCTTTGAAATAGCTTATGGTCAGGCCAGTTAGGAACAGAAATAAAAACCTACAGTTTTAGCTACGCTGCCCTTGGAGCAATTCTGCTGGAGAAGTATGGAGCTTGAACACTATCCTCTGGTTCTTCTACTTTACCATCAACAATATTTAATATTACTTCAACTGTAGTCTGTTCATTGCTGTTCACATGTTTCTCTTTCTCTCCACTTCCCCCGGGGAGTGGAGACTGTTTCAGACACTGCGGCGGCTGCTCCAGTGACGACCCCCCCACCCCCACCTGTCTGGACGATCTATGCGCCACCCGCCTGGACAGCTGGATTAGCCACACCTCGTCTGCCTGGACGAACTCCTTCTACTTTAGATGAACTGTTCCTCATCTCCTGCTGGAGGATCTCTCTACACTGGTGGACTGCTCCTCGTCCGCCTGGAGGAACTCTTTAAAGCCACCTCCCTCTTGAGTGGTTCTGGCTCCACAGTCCAAGTGGATGTCAGTCCTAGTTCATCTGCAGCCTCTCCGTCCGTGGGAGTAGGATCTCTCCTTCACTGTGGTTCTCCCCGAGGTTTCTACTTTTTCCCATGGGGTTTTTTGTAGTTTTTCCTCGCCGCGAAGGAGGGTCAAAGGACAGGGGCATTCTGGGACAGTTATCTGAACTGCTTTTACCTGTGGCCCATCGAGGCAACTGTTTTTGTGATTTTGGGCATTATAAAAATAAATTGATTTGATTTGATTTGAAATTTTCATAGGTGATTTTGTCTTGGTCACACACATAAGTATACAGTAAAATGTAAAACTCAAATATGTCCATTGTCACTCAACAAATAGATAGACAACGTCCAGCTCATTTCTCCCCTCTCCTGGCTAGCTCGCCATGAATTATGTAGGATGCATTGCTAGAAATTATTATTACTATGTAATAACAACAAGCAAATTGGTGGTACAACGTAATAATAATAACAGTGGACTTGTGGTCATCAGAAGTATCAGAACAGCTCAAGGAGAGAGGAGACAGACAGATTGCTTTTGTGGTACCATATATTGATTAGACACAGACAAAACAATACACAGCAATATTTCATGAATGGCCATTCGAGAGAAGACAAATTTCAAAGATCCCAATATTTTACAATAATCCAAGCCCAGGTTCTATAGCCCTGAAAAACACCAATATATTTACAATGTTCAATGGTTTTTCATAAGTTCAGATGTTCATTAGCGTCTGTCGGTGATCAGGGAACGCCTAGATCAATTGCTCATGTTCATCACACTGTACAAAAGTTCATACGACCTCAGAAATACTGAAGTCCAAAGAGAACCGTCCATGTGAGGAGAGTGAGTGTGATCTGAGTGTGGGTCGCAGAGCAGTGTGTGCAAGAGTGCCAGAGTTTTTGTTGGCTGCAAGAGCCTCCTACGGGCCCAAACCGAGCAACGGACTCTGGGTTCCTGGCAGGAATCTCCGTAGTTTCAGTAGAGTAGAGTTCAGTTCAGCTTATCCTGAGGTCTTTGGGCTAGAAGCCTTTTATTAGCTCGCCATCAACAATCTGGCCGATTTCTTAGTTTTCACCTAATCACACGGCTTGTTCGCGGCACTTGGGCTACGGTAGGCGGCTCCCACAGCAAACATTTGTTTGTCGGTCTCCCGCGTGCACCGGGAGCTTCCTGGTAGCATATTTTAAGGCTATTTAATTGGACAATGGCGGTCACGTGACCGAAGGCACGCACATCACCAAATCCAAGAGTAAAGTGCATTGGGACAAGAGAATAGACTAAAACATGGTTTTGGCACCCGTGTTACACCCGTGTTACACTGGCCTGAATTGTGCGTTTAGCAACCGCTAGTACCTTGGCTAATATCTGGTGGATGAAATTTAATGCCTCCAAGACTGTGTGTCTATGTTTTGCCATAAAAGTCTGTTAGCAGACAGCAGAGTCATCTTTGAGGGACACAGTAACCTGTCTTTAGCAAGGGAAAACATCTTGGAGTGGTTTTCACAAGTGATTTAAAATTTAAGCCCCAGGAAGAACTGAATGGCTCGTAGGGGAATCTTTGTTTTGAGATCGCTCAAGGCTGAGAAGCAACAACCTCCTACTACGCATCTACAAGGCCTATATCAGATCTCGATTAGAGAACTGCTCAGTGCTGATCTGTGGGGCTGAAAGACTTTGCAGAACTTTCTTGAAAGCCTCCAATCGCGGTGCATGGACATTATTCTTCACAAGCTTATCGTGCTCAGATGGAGCAGGAACATTTTAGAGTGCTTGGTTTAGCAACGTTAAAAACAAGACGTCTTTTTGTCTGTAAGATGTGCCGTGGGCTCAACCCACACAGAGGGCCACGCCCTACAGAGGGCGTCAAGCCAACTCTGTGCTGCCTGATGAGAGTTTGCCCAGTGCTGCTGTTATGCAGAGGTCATGCCTCATTTGGCCACCATAATACTTAATATACTGCACCCAAACTGTAGCACACACAGAACAATGGGCCAGTTCAAAGAGTACCAGGTGACAAGGCTCACGGACACATCTGGGAGGAATGGGAGGGGGGGAGCCATTTCCAACGGTCACCGGGCCATGGAATTGGAATTTTATATTTGTCTTTTTTTAAAAGTCAAGTTATTTATCCGATATTAATATTAATACATTAATTAACATAAACATGAACATTTAATTTATTAATTATCAATTTATTTCCTAATTTAATTATGACAGCAGGGTGGCAGAGTGGCTGTCACTCGCCTCGCAGCAAGAAGGTTGTGGGTTTGACTCCCAGGCCTCTCTGTGCAGTGTTTGCCCCATGGCACTGACGGATGGGTCAAATGCAGAGGACATATTTCCCCACGGGACAGTGTACCTTAACGTTACCTCCAAAGCTCACGTTTGTTAAAGTAAGACTATGTCACTTTCAGGAGGCGGCGCATCACCGGCAAGATTCCATGGAAATAGAGTTAAAACCAACATCATCTCCATGGAAACAAGCAGGAGGACCCTCCAGGACACAGGAGGAGGTCGCACCCTCATGTGACGCCGGGCTGAGGAGAGACACAGCTTTTGATACATTTTAAAGCAAGGAAAACATCCAAGATAAAATTATGCTTTTGTTCTTGTCTATTTATGTGTGTTAAAAGTTACAGGATGGGACTTTAGTACTTTGTGACTTTCCAGCACTGGCTGTTCGTTCTCACGGTGTAATAGCGTCGTGTGATCGTCAGGGGGAGGCGTTTTTGCGCGTTTGTCCTTTTCCCTTCTTTTGCACAGACTCACGCACACGTACGCAGACGTGCACACACGCGCCGCACACGCACACGCACACGCACTGACTGTGTGTGGCGGAGCCGGAGCTGCTGCAAAGCCCCGTCCTCTTGGGCTTTTTTAAACGCCGTGTTCACTTCACGCTTCAACAAAAGCTCAGACCGGAGGAACAGCGCGTGTTCGCGCGAGGAGAGACGAGCCCGACCGGGGAAATCTACCGAGTACAAAGGAACTCGTTTAACCCCTGCACGTCCGGAGCGGCCGCCGCTGAAGAGAATCCCACCGCCGCCGCTGCGACACACCGGAGGCCGCGGCGGGTGAGATGTGACCGAGCCAGGCACCGGGGCTTTTGTCTTGTTCCATGCCCGCCGCAGCGCGCAGCGTGCGGCCGCGTTGATGCCGCTGACTCCGGCAGGATTCAGCACGACGTCCAGCGGCTTTGAGACGAAGACAAAAGGAGCGCGCGGACAGACGCACGCACGCACGCACATTAGGTAGGTCCTTCTCATCTTTTGCGGTAAAACGGACGCGGGTTCGGGAGCGGGCTGCGGCGGGTCTCCGGTTGCCGTGGAGACTGCGTGGGACTGCGGCACTTTGATCTCAATAAAGCCGCTTAATGGCGCTTTTATTTAACCAGACAGACACTTCTCCCACTGACCCACATCTGCGGCCCACGATCACGGGACACTGGACACTCGGTGTGACAGGGCTCTGCTTTAAACAACAGTCACGGAGCCGTGTCCTCGTGCTGCGGCCGCGGTGCATTGTGTGTGCTCTCACGGTCACGCTCGTCACGCGCACTGTAGGCTCCTGTACTGTATGACCTCATCCCGTCTGCAGCTCACAATGGGCCCTCAGCGCGCTCACTGCGGTCATAGTGACAGGTGAAGGGCCCCGGGGCCCGGGCCGGGGGTCAACACTACAGTACGTATCCTGATACTCGAGTGTGACGTCATACGTGTCCTGTTACACAGACACAGGCCGAAATGTGACACGAAACTTGAATATTTACGTCAATTTTCACTATCTAGTATTCTCAAATACGAAAATAGGAAATAATCTCCTACAGCCCCAGCGTGATGATGTATTTAATGTCAAACATAATGAAACAAGGACTTTTTTCAGGTGTACCTTTGATACAAATGTCATTTTGGCCATTTTGTCACATAAATGACCCTTTTTTAAACAGGCACGTGAAAACCTGTGCAAAGACCTAATGCATTTCTTTATACATTTGTGTAAATAAAGTATAAAACGAAGTTTAAAATTCTCTAAATTTAAGCTGGGTTCTGTTGTTCTCTCCCTGTGGGACAAGTGCATTGTCACTTTAAGTCACATTAATATTCTTTCTTAAAGGTGCACTGTGTTTGTGGTGGAGCTGTCTGCTCAGCTCTACAGTGCTTTACTTTTAAAATTAAAGTACAAATGCAGTTCCCAGGTCTGTCTTACAAAATACTCTTAACTGATTAAATGATGATAAATCCATTGAGCATTAAACAGTGGAACATTCAGCCAAAGTAACACATGAATGAGACAAGCTCATGTATGTATTTTTACATTTTACAACATTATTTATGACAGCGCTACAATTCTGTCACTGGTTTAGAGAAAGAAAGTGTTTATGCAGCACATTTGACATATTCACTGTTCTGTTTCATAAGTTTACTCTCTCTGAGTCTGGAGTGAATGAATAATGCACGACAGAAAGTGCTTTGAGCATCTGATAAATGCTTTAAGACTAATGCATCTTTTAATTACTGTTATGACTGACAGGGCAATGAATTGGATATTTATTTTAACCAACCGGTTTTAAAGCTCCATTGTGTAACATTTCTACCAATAATTAAAACACAAACGTTTATTAGAGCAGCCTAAACTGACTGTAAAACTTATTGTTTAACTGAACTGTCTTAAGTGAACCGGCGCGGTCCATTTGAGCGATCCAAAGCGGGCCACGAGTGGTACCAGCTCACTTTGGCTCCAGAACACTAAGGAGGAGCTTAAAGGGAGGAGCCACACCAGAGCCAGATGATTGGACCAGAGAGAACACAAACAAGACCTCAAAAAGCAGAAACAGGAGGGCCTGTCCCACTGTAGGAACCTTTTTTTGGTTCTTTGGTTCTACCTTGAGGACTTTTAGCTCCTGCTCTGAGGCATGTACTTTCATGTCCATTTACAACAATAACTTTATTTGGAAACATGTTTCATCATTTTCTGACTTGGACAAACTTTTTGATACAAAAATAGACATAATTTGGACATAGGAGCTCTAAAAATAAAATTCTTAATTAGTAAGTAGTAACTGAAATTCAGAATAACTGAATGCGCTGGGTCAGAGCTCAAAAGGACTGGGATGAAGGGAAAAGCAAGACTTTTGTGTCCTAACTTATTGAAAATGAATATTTATGTTTCAGAGACATCCAGCACCACTCACTGTGCCCTGCTGATCTGATTTATTCAGGTTAGACCGAAAACCCCATAGAAATGAAGTGTTCAAATGTACACTGTGCTAGCCTTACTTACTGTACTTAAAGGATGCATACAGTGACTTTTGAGCTTTTAACCCTGTTCTAACAATGTTGCTCATCAAAAACACACCTGGAGTAGCATTCAGTTGCATTCATGCTGTTTTGTAGAACGTTCAGAAAATCCCCTCCCTCCAAGTGTCAAAAGCACTTCCTGCTGAACTCCCTCGATCTGGGACGTATTTTCGGATCATCTACATCCGAGAATGTTCCGCTGTTTTAAGTCCTTAAATCGTGGCTAAACTCATTCTGAGCATTTCTGCCTCTAAACACAATAACGGCTGCAGCAAATCCGATTCATAACGTCTTTTCAGCGCTAATTTCACTAGATTGATGGCTGGATGCACTCAGTAAGCGTCATTTAATACTGGCTGATAAAAAAACGTAATTGGATGAATAAGAAACTTTTTTGTTTTAAAACAAGATATTTAAGGTCCTTAGGGGCATGTTTAAAGCCCAACCTTTTAAAATAAACAGCCAAACTGACAAGAGTCAAAACATTTATTTTTGATAAAAACACTCAAACAAGTAAAAAAAACAACAACATTAAATGTCACACTGAAATCAATGACCTTTCTCAGATCAGTTTGCTTGCTTTCTTCACAGTTAAATGTGTTTGTGTTGTGTTTTCACTGACAAGGGGGGCTGGGGGTTCCTCTGACTGAATAAGAACTGGGGGTATAGGGACTTAGCTCTTGGTGTTAGGTGCAAATTTCTCACCCAACGCTGACTTGATCTTGAAATAATGTACTGTATTTCCACTGATGCTAACTTACATGTTGAACCCACATGTTTAGCAAAACAAAACTAGCAAAGCGCGTTAGCAACAGCTGTTTCCTGTTTATCTACCCACGGCACGCGCTTTGACAAGACTCAGAATATATGATATTTCATTCATTCATTCATTCATTCATTTTCTACCGCTTACTCCCGTTCCCGGGGACTGGAGCCTATCCCAGTGACTTTGGGCCTTAAATATATAATATTAATAATAATAATAATAATAATATAATAATAATATATGATATTTCCGAGACATCATCTAACATTCAGTGCTTACAGGACTCAGTGACTCCTCCCTGGGGGCAGGACTCCCAGTACTCAGAGTAGCATATAAACCTGAGTTCCCATACCAGCTCTCTGATTGACAATGACTTTTGGATAAAAGTCGAAACGTCTCGATCTTTAAACGGCGTCCGGATGACAACCTCTGAACCCCTTTCTACGATGGACCACACCTGGACGAATGAGGGTTTACATCGACGAATTCAGTGCTTTAAAGAGAGGTTCAATTGTGGTGCTTTGCAGAGAAGGAAATAAAAACAGGAAGTAGTCAAGCTGAGCACGCCTGAGAACAACCTCTGATCAGAGACGTCACATCCATCAGACGTCACCTCTGACCAGTCCTGCCATCCAAACATGTCAGAGAAATGAGCTGACAAGCTTTTTACAACTGTCTTATTAGAAGAAACTCACTTAGAAAGTTAATACTAAAGGATTTTTTTCAGAACCACACTGCCCGGCCAAAAAAAAAAAAAAAAAAAAAAAAGGTCACACATTGAATATTTTAGTGGCCAGCTTTTAGCTTTGATCTCAGCCCACATTCACTGAGCCATTGTTTTACTAAACTACAGCAATGTCAAAGATACATTTCCTGCATTCATTTTTCACCCAGATCTTGTACTGATGCTGTAGAGTGTGACACGGCCAAAGCCACAGGACTCTCAAAGGGGTTCAGATCTGGACCGAGATCGATCCACAATGTGGGCCCTGAATCCTGGACCGCTCTGTCACAATGTGGGCCATGAATCCTGGACCGCTCTGTCACAATGTGGGCCATGAATCCTGGACCGCTCTGTCACAATGTGGGCCATGAATCCTGGACCGCTCTGTCACAATATGGGCCATGAATCCTGGACCGCTCTGTCACAATGTGGGCCCTGAATCCTGGACCGCTCTGTCACAATGTGGGCCATGAATCCTGGACCGCTCTGTCACAATGTGGGCCATGAATCCTGAACCGCTCTGTCACAATGCGGGCCATGAATCCTGAACCGCTCTGTCACAATGTGGGCCATGAATCCTGAACCGCTCTGTCACAATGTGGGCCATGAACCCTGGACCGCTCTGTCACAATGTGGGCCATGAATCCTGGACCGCTCTGTCACAATGTGGGCCCTGAATCCTGGACCGCTCTGTCACAATGTGGGCCATGAATCCTGGACCGCTCTGTCACAATGTGGGCCATGAATCCTGGACCGCTCTGTCACAATGTGGGCCATGAATCCTGGACCACTCTGTCACAATGTGGGCCATGAATCCTGGACCGCTCTGTCACAATGTGGGCCCTGAATCCTGGACCGCTCTGTCACAATGTGGGCCATGAATCCTGGACCACTCTGTCACAATGTGGGCCATGAATCCTGGACCGCTCTGTCACAATGTGGGCCATGAATCCTGGACCGCTCTGTCACAATGTGGGCCCTGAATCCTGGACCGCTCTGTCACAATGTGGGCCATGAACCCTGGACCGCTCTGTCACAATGTGGGCCATGAATCCTGGACCGCTCTGTCACAATGTGGGCCATGAATCCTGGACCGCTCTGTCACAATGTGGGCCATGAATCCTGGACCGCTCTGTCACAATGTGGGCCATGAACCCTGGACCGCTCTGTCACAATGTGGGCCATGAATCCTGGACCGCTCTGTCACAATGTGGGCCATGAACCCTGGACCACTCTGTCACAATGTGGGCCATGAATCCTGGACCGCTCTGTCACAATGTGGGCCATGAATCCTGGACCACTCTGTCACAATGTGGGCCATGAATCCTGGACCGCTCTGTCACAATGTGGGCCATGAATCCTGGACCGCTCTGTCACAATGTGGGCCATGAATCCTGAACCGCTCTGTCACAATGTGGGCCATGAATCCTGGACCGCTCTGTCACAATGTGGGCCATGAATCCTGGACCGCTCTGTCACAATGTGGGCCATGAACCCTGGACCACTCTGTCACAATGTGGGCCATGAACCCTGGACCACTCTGTCACAATGTGGGCCATGAATCCCGGACCGCTCTGTCACAATGTGGGCCATGAATCCTGAACCACTGTCACAATGTGGGCCATGAATCCTGGACCACTCTGTCACAATGTGGGCCATGAATCCTGGACCACTCTGTCACAATGTGGGCCATGAATCCTGGACCACTCTGTCACAATGTGGGCCCTGAATCCTGGACCGCTCTGTCACAATGTGGGCCATGAATCCTGGACCGCTCTGTCACAATGTGGGCCATGAATCCTGGACCGCTCTGTCACAATGTGGGCCATGAATCCTGGACCACTCTGTCACAATGTGGGCCATGAATCCTGGACCACTCTGTCACAATGTGGGCCATGAACCCTGGACCACTCTGTCACAATGTGGGCCATGAATCCTGGACCACTCTGTCACAATGTGGGCCATGAATCCTGGACCGCTCTGTCACAACGTGGGCCATGAATCCTGGACCACTCTGTCACAACGTGGGCCATGAATCCTAACATTGTCATCTTGGAAACAGTGAAGAATAAATCCACTGATGAAATAAATCTGGTTGTTCAGGATGTTCAGCTTCAGTTGATCTCATTCTTTGGGCACAAAGTGTTGCTGAACCAAGACCTGACCAACTGCTGCAGCTCCAGATCATAGCCCCGCCCCCACAGGCTTGTACAGGAGGCACTAGGCATGATGGGAGCTTCACTTCACCCGCCTCTGACCACAGTTCCTCCTCCAAGACGATGGCTCCTCACTGTCCTTCCAGTTTTTAATAATGCGTTGGACAGTTCTTAAGTCAGTTTTAGTCTTTGGTCTTCTTAGATGTTTTTCTCTGTGTGATGCCAATGTTTTGACCCTTCTCAAACTGACACCTCGTTCATCTGTTCTAAAGTGCGGTAACTTACTTTTCTTCATGGAGACAAGCTGGTGGCGTCACAAATGTCAGTGCCTTTAACTTTGGAATGGTGCCTCAGGTTGAGTGTTGGTAAAGTGTTCTCCTGTGTTCTCCTGCAGGTCCTTCTGAGGCTGAGCTCCCACTCTGCTGCTTCTGCTGCTTCTGCTGCTTCTGCTGGTGTTGCTGGTGCTGCTCAGAATGGCATCTGTGGTGAACTACGCCCCCCCATGGTGGGTCAACCTGCTTCACCGCCTGCCCCACTTTAACATGGACTTCCAGCTCGTCAGCAGCGACTTCAGGCCCGACGACCAGGAGTACCAGAAGGTAGGCCACACCTCAGCTCTGTCTCACTCAAGCCAGAGTTACAGGTCCAGGGTTTGCAGCAGGCCAGAAAGTCAGATAATATGTATGAATGAATAGTGTAGTGATGATTGATGACTTTGATTTAATAATGCCAGTGGTTTTGTTAAAAGGTTTTTTCGTTTACAGTGACTACCTGTAGTCAGGATTAAGTCCAGTACACACTCAAAGCCATGCACTATGTACACTATATAGAGTATAACCCCACACCACAGTGTCCTGACCATCCGCCTCATGTCATTATGTCTTGTGTGTGATCGTGTGTGCTCAGATGTGACCGAGGTTCATCAGTTTGAGGATGTTTGAGACCACAGCACCTGAGACACAAGTGTCACCCGGGATTTACACCAGGAGCTGCAGTGACGTAGCATTTAGAAATGTCAGTCTATAACAGAGGCGTCAAACATGCCCCATGAGTCTGTGCATCTACACGCCATTTAGACATCACAGTTTTATATTGCTTACATCTTATATGTTGGTCGGATGAAGATGAAGTTTTAAAAAGTTTAGCAGAGGGCGATGCAATACCAAGCCGTGGCCGCTGTGTTTGCAAGTTGTTCTTGTGAAATTGAGGTTTGACGGTGTAAAGCATGTTATATTTGACAATGAGCTCGTCCTGGTCCACCATGAATCCTTCTCCGAGGTCCTGGACATACATGTCGTTTACATGACTCTTGTGTTTTAGAGTACGTCGTTTGACACTGTGCACCTCTGTCCTGTGGTTGACCCACTAAAAAGCCTGGAGACGCTCCGTTGATGCTGAAAAATTTGGACTCAAACCTAATTTGAGCGGCTCATAGTGTAATTACTGTGCTGCTGCGCTTACACTGTCACTGCTTGGGTGGAAGGTGGTGGTACATGGACATGACTGAGAGGTGTTGTCAGCACACACTGGTCTCATTCTGACCGTAAGAAACTGGGACAAACCACATTTGAATTTACATGAAGACACAAGAGAATGTATCAGCCATATTTGGTTCTGCCTCATATTTATTTGTTAGTCTTTGTTGTCAGTGTTAAACTGCTTAAAATGATGATCAATATTCTCAAAGGCAACACAGACTAACGAGAAACAATATAAACCTCTAAACTTGTACTTTTCAACATCCAAACTGATAGTATAGTCTGTTATGTCATCCACACGTGGCTTTAGCTCACTCCAGTAGATACTGTACCTACCACAGCCCTGATGGCTCCAGAGCGGTGCTCCCAGAGGCAGAGGGCAGAGGTCAGAGGGTGAGAGGGAATCGTCCTCACTGTTCTACTTTATAATGAAGTGTGTATTTATGGAAGCTCGAGGCAGGCAGCTTGAAAAATCACTACAAATCTGATCTGGACTCACATATACAGTGTGGAGATGACACCGGATGGCATTATGGGGCAGTTTAGTAAAGTAGGTCCACATGAGGTTCCAAGTTCAGCTCTCCACGTGGGACAAGTAAATAGAGATTGACAGTACAAGGCAAAATATCATGATTCTGTCTTTTGTTTGCCTTATCCCTCGGCTCCTCAGAATGAGCATGTGTTTGGGACTGTCCTGTTGTTCAGAAACACTGGACTGAGGTCAGTGATTCACTACAGACTGTGTTCAACACAGATACTCCATTTGAGTTTAACACAAAACATCTTAGATGTGAAATTCCAACGATGGAGACAATTGATGGATACATCCATCTGACAGAAATGTCATCTTTTTTTTTAATTACTTAAAATGTATGTTTTTAAATGAGGTCCTAAATTAGCCTTGATTTAATTTTGGTTTTGTCAAGGTTAAGCTTTTGTTGAATCCCTCTGAAATGATGGTGTCAAAAAGTACATAGGTGGACGAGCAGGCCCACTTGTGATGGTAGTACCGTGTTAAACCAGTAGGAGTTACATGTTGCAGTTCTGTGGTCTTTTCCCCTTTTGCCTTGGCAGTGCGTTGCCCTGACAACGAGGCGTGGCACTGCGGACACAGGATATTTGAATGTGATCAGAAGGCAGATGGATTCATGTGATTGCAGCTGTTTTTTGTGGAAATGTGCGTCCGACGCGGCCCGTCCCAGAGGAGCCTCCCCCTCACAGAGCCGACCTGGCCTACTTTCACTGCATTAGAAGGGGAAACAGGCAGCCAGGGTGCATTCTGGTCCAGCAGTGCTCCTCACTCAAACCTTTACAATGCTAAGGCAGATAGTTCTTTCTATTTTAGTCTGTGTTTGTGCTGTTCTTCATCACACAGTTGTGGTTGAATTATCCG
The DNA here is from genome assembly GCA_019453435.1 of Rhinogobius similis. Lineage (NCBI taxonomy): Eukaryota > Metazoa > Chordata > Actinopteri > Gobiiformes > Gobiidae > Rhinogobius > Rhinogobius similis. Next base: position 41,073,856 of record CM033622.1, on the reverse strand, counting down.
AGTACTGCATTTCATTACTTGAGTAAAAGTACAGATCTGGTCAAATATTTCTAATACAGTGGCAATGGCAGGTACTTGAGTAAAAACAAAAGGGTGTGTGTACTTCACTGTGTATAGCCGTGGATACTTTTACATGAGAGCAGTATCTGTACTTTCCACTGTACAGCAATTTTAACTGGACTGAAAAGTAAAAATACTTTTCCTACGTTTTTTTCATGTTCATGTTGACATTCAGCCAAAAGGTTCTGAGTTCCAGTCCCAGCTTGAGTGCACAGACATACACATACAATTCACTACAAATGTTAAGAAATTGTTAGGAATGCTCCTGTTGTCCAAAAAACAGTACAAACCTTTATCTAAATCTTACTTACTTTTACTTTACTTATTTTTACTATGAAAGTTAATGGTTACTTCAATACATTTACTCAAATAAAAGTATTTGAGTATTTTTAGCTCCTGTATCACTATTAATATATGTGTTCAATGCGAAAAATGCATGTCACATCAAGGTTCCAAATATACTATAGTCTATTCCATGTCACTGATAGTACATATAGTACTTTTATAGTACTAGTTTTATCCGTATCAGGGTTAAAGGAGTCAAAGTACTTAAAACACGTGCTTAAATACAGACCACTTCTGCTAACTCTTTTCCACTTTTAGATTCCACAATTAGTTTTAGATCAGTGGTTCCCAAACTTTTCTGTCTCGTGTATTCCCTAAACTTTGTCTCACACTCAGAGTAGCCCTTAACTTGAGTTTCGGGCAAATAAATGGGTTTAGTTGTCGAATATGCTCAATTATTACTATGATATTTTTATTTTAATGATATGCATGATCTACGATACTTCAAAAGATGCTCAATGTACAACTAATGACACTTTTTTATTCAGATAAAAGTACATTTCACCTTCAGGTCCCTGTACCCCTGGTTAGGAAACACTGTTTATGATCAACCTGGTTAGGTTTAGTGCTGATTTAGTACTGGTTTAGTGCTGGTTTAGTACTGGTTTAGTGCTGGTTTAGTACTGGTTTAGTGCTGGTTTAGTACTTGTTTAGTGCTGGTTTTGTTCTGGTTTAGTACTGGTTTTGTTCTGGTTTAGTGCTGGTTTAGTACTTGTTTAGTGTTGGTTTTGTTCTGGTTTAGTACTGGTTTTGTGATGGTTTTAGTCCTAGTTAAGAGCTGGTTTAGTGCTGTTTAGAGCTGGTTTAGAGCTGTTTAGTACTGGTTTAGTGCTGGTTTAGTGCTGGTTTAGAGCTGGTTTTGTGCTGGTTTAGTGCTGGTTTAGTACTGGTTTAGAGCTGGTTTAGTACTGGTTTAGAGCTGGTTTTGTGCTGGTTTAGAGCTGGTTTTGTGCTGGTTTAGTACTGGTTTAGTGCTGGTTTAGTGCTGGTTTTGTGCTGGTTTAGTACTGGTTTAGAGCTGGTTTAGTACTGGTTTAGAGCTGGTTTTGTGCTGGTTTAGTGCTGGTTTAGTACTGGTTTAGTGCTGGTTTAGAGCTGGTTTAGTACTGGTTTAGAGCTGGTTTTGTGCTGGTTTAGTACTGGTTTAGTACTGGTTTAGAGCTGGTTTAGTACTGGTTTAGAGCTGGTTTAGTGCTGGTTTAGTACTGGTTTAGTGCTGGTTTAGTGCTGGTTTAGAGCTGGTTTTGTGCTGGTTTAGTACTGGTTTAGTGCTGGTTTTGTGCTGGTTTAGTGCTGGTTTAGTACTGGTTTAGAGCTGGTTTTGTGCTGGTTTAGTACTGGTTTAGTACTGGTTTAGAGCTGGTTTTGTGCTGGTTTAGTACTGGTTTAGAGCTGGTTTTGTGCTGGTTTAGTACTGGTTTAGTACTGGTTTAGTGCTGGTTTAGAGCTGGTTTTGTGCTGGTTTAGTACTGGTTTAGTACTGGTTTAGTACTGGTTTAGAGCTGGTTTTGTGCTGGTTTAGTACTGGTTTAGTACTGGTTTAGTGCTGGTTTAGAGCTGGTTTTGTGCTGGTTTTGTACTGGTTTAGTTCTGGTTTAGAGCTGGTTTAGAGCTGGTTTAGTGCTGGTTTAGAGCTGGTTTTGTGCTGGTTTTATGCTGGTTTGTACTGGTTCATCTGTCAATACTGTTATATTGTTTAGGCTCTACATAACACAGCTTCACATTTATACACAGCCTTCTTATATTTATTTGTATTACTTTAACGAAAGTTGAGAATGAGCTCAGCTAATGTTTTGAGGCCTTTCTAAAGACGGTCAGAGCGTGGGAAGTCCGTGAGCAGGACAGACACAAGGAGCGAGCGAGAGACACTTCCTGGGCCTTTTCTCCGTCGCTCTGAGCCCCTTTGTGAGCGAGGGTGACCAGAGGAATGTTAAGGAGCTCTTTAGACTAATTACATCCTGACATGGCTGTGCAGACGGGAGCGTTTCTATGTCGCCCAGCTCAAAGCCACAGTCACACGCCTCCACAGGACATGCATTCAGAGCAGAGGCGCTCAAGTTTGACTTACTTTAAAGTAGTTATTTTAAAGCTTTTAACCACGTTTTAACATTGTTTCATCATCAAAAACACAGGATCTTCTACACTGTTTTAAATCCATAAATCATCTCCAGGCTCATTTGGAGCATTTCTGCCTCAAATCACATTCATCAACAGCGTGGCTGCACTAGCATGTCAGAGCAAGCTAGGTTTGTTTATCTCCAATATGTAATTCCCTCTGCTGCCAATAGATGGGGCTCAGTTCCTGACATCGGAAATGCTTGAAATAATCTGGTCTTTTTTTTAAAGTTCTAAAACAGGAAATACCAAACGAAAGATTTTCATAATTTTAAAGGACAATAACAATACAAAATATAGCTGCAAACGGCAATGATCGGCCCTTACCCACGCCCCAGCCCGCCGCCCCACACCGCCGCCCCACATTGTAACAATATATTATATCTACGGCCTAATCCATGGCGCTATCGCGGCTCCTCCATTACAAATGGGGCATTATTATTGACTGAAAATGTCAAAATGTAGGGTAAAGTTTGCAGCTGCGCCGCATAAAGACCCTTATACTTATGACGTACTTATGACGTATGACGTGTAAAGCAAAAAAGCCCCCTGGGTGCAGGTGTGTCAGAGCAGCCCCCAGAGTGCAGCCTGCAGCTCTGCAGCTTTATACAGAATAAACTGGAGAGCCTCTGTCATCGCTACAGTCACACCATAAGAGCTACGGCTGAGGTCTCATTGACTGTTTTTGTTCCTCATGTAAAATTTTGTTAAATTAGTAAAATCTCTGGCAAAGACCAAAGAGGTCACATGCAACAGTGTTTTTTGATGACTTTTGATGTCATTTTCTCCCCCAAAAATTTCAGGCAAACCCCTCGGGAAGAGTTTGTAAAAGTACAATGTCAAATGTGAGAGATTTGGCAATTTTCTCATTTGAATAACATGGCTACGCTGTAATAAATAACATATGGGTCGAGTTTTATATCAGGACAAAGAAATCCGATTTTTGTGCAAAATTTCAAGAATTCCCCCCCCAAAAAAACGAATTTTTGGTTCCCATCTAAAATGTGAAATTTAAAAAAATTCTGGCCAACTCTGCAGCTTCTCCGTAGAGAGACCCTAACACTTGTAAAAATGCATAACTTTTAGTGCCCCACTCCTCAAAATGATTCCCACCAATTTTTCCCTTGACGGGGCTCACGCCCGAGGAGTGCATTAAAGTACAAAGTGTAAACTTCAGAGATTTGCAGATTTTCTCTTTGGAATAAGATTGGGGGTTTCTGTCATTGCTACGGCTCTTATATGACATGGGTCTCATTGACTTTTTTGATCGAAATATCAAAACTAATCCCTATTTAAGGTTTACTGTGCTCTAACACGCCAAATACAGTAGTTTGTTATTTATTTGGTGGGGACATTGCTTGATAATGAATATGTTTACATGTGTTTCACGCTCACACACCACACACATGCACATGTTTTTATTGGGAAGAGAACACAAACTCCACACAGAAAGGCCCCCTGCTGCCAGGGAGTCGAACCCAGGACCTTCTTGCTGTGAAGTGAGAGTGCTAAGCTCTGTGCTCCTGTGTCGCCCCAATTATTTCATAAAGGCTGATAACAATTTTATGCCATTTGGACTGTATACGTGCAGATGGGAGCAAATTAAAAGACCATAAGACTTTTAATGCCACACTTCATCATCATTTTGTCACATTTTGACTCGTTCAAGCAAAAGGAGCAGACGGAAAAAACTCCAGAGTCATGCCTTTCCCCTTTTTTAAATATCACAAACTATACATTTTTAGAAAGCATGTCATGCTGTGGGTCACTGGTGCCTGTCAGCTCTCAGGCTCCGCCCATTGTGTCTTATTGGCCCTCAGAACAATAATATTTGATTTTTGCATACGGTTTTATATACATGGAACAGTCATGAGTTAATAAGCGACTAATAATTTTAATTATTATTATTATTTTTAAGAATGTTAACCCCTGCACCACCAGCGAGCACCACCAGCCATCATGGAAGTGCTTTAATCCTCCAGGACCTTCTTGTTTGTGGTTCAAATATCACAGAAAAGTGAACAGAAAGTCAGTTTGGGACGAGGGATGCAGTGATACAATACTGGGAGCACGTATCTTGGTTATTTTAGCAGCTTTTGACTTTTCCTATCATATTTTTACATCGTATGATGATATTTCGCCCACCTCTAGAACTGATATGAAGTGATCCTGCGGTCAGAAACAGCTCATATTACTGGATACTAGATCGACTCTGTAGTGTCATCTGCCCCTGTGTGCGACGCTTCCAATCACGGCACGCCGTGTGTGTGTACAGTAGACCGCGCGCTTTCTGTGTCAGTGAGTATTTAGCACTTAGCGTTGTTTGCGAAGTGAGGTCACGGGCCCCCCTGAGGCTCTGTGCGTGTGTGTGTGTACATGTGTGTGTGTGAACAGTGGGGCCCTATTTAGAGAATCATTCATTGTGGCTAGACTAGTGTGGGTCGTGGGAGGGGCGGCGGTGGTGGAGGGGCTGAATGGACGGGGCAGTGGAAGAATGCACTCTTTGGCTCTCTTTCTGAAGCCGTCTTGGATCGGCTCAGTCTGTCTGTCTCAAAGGCTTTCATGCAGCGTCCACTGGTCCAGCTGAGAGCCCTCGTCCTCTGCAAACACACAACCCCCAGTGTGACCGCACGACCGCACAGTAACGACAGCGTAAGACACTCCAAAGCTGCTGCTTCTGTGAGGACAGACGTACTGTTTGTCTGGTCTCAGCTCTTCTGAAGCACACATTATGCAAAGCTAGCTTTTAACCATGCTATAAATGTTTTCCCCTCATCCAAAACATTCTTTGAGTTGTGCTGCGCTTCTTTCAGGCTTCATTAATCCTGATTATGAGGTTGTCTCCCTCTGAATCTCAGAAAACACTAAGTTTCAAATGTCTCTGCATTGTGACATCAAAAGTATCCTGTGCTGTTTTTAAATTCATTAGGGCTGAAACAAATCAATTTAATCTGAACTAATCGATTATTAGAATAATTATCAACTCATGTCATAATCCAATAATCGTTCTCTTGTTTGTACACACTCCAAAACATGGCATGTGCTCAGAGAAGAGTTTTTTTACTCTGACAGAGCATCACTTACATCAAAATGAGCCTACAGGTACATTTAGTTTTTTTGAAGAAAAAATATTGATTAATTAATTTGAAGAAAAAAGAAAAAACTATTCCGTCTCTGAATATAGTCCATGGACCTCATCAAGCAGCATCACTATAACTTCATCTGGGTAAAGTTACGTTTTCGGAATATAAACAACTAACTGATTAACTGAAAGGATCGCTAGATTAACCGGTTAGCAAAATAATTGCACTTCACTGCATGCTTATGTTAGCCTGTCGGGGCAAGCTAGCTTTTGTTTGTATTCCCATAGTTATTCCCTCTGCTGCCAGTAGATTCATGGTTTACAAGTTACATTTGTTGTTAATTTACTTTGTGGCTTTTGGACCTGTGAGCTCGGTCTAGTCCTAGTCCTGTCGAGCGGTACTTCATCTGGTTTCTGTCCGAGCCCCTTCCTCTCCCTCTTTTTCCCAGTGTCCCTCTGTCACTGCAGGGCAGATGCTGACTATGTCCATTCTGTACAAAAAAACAGAGAAAAATGTCTTTCTTCAGTGTGAGCGCTGCTCCTGCATCTGCCGCTCGCTGGAATTCTAACGTGTCATTTACAGAAGTGCAGAGTCAGCGAGCACAAAGAGTTAAACAGCTGCTTGACATTACACTGGTCATGTGACCCAGCATCCTGCTGTGGACATGGACTTCACATAGTTTTACATCATTTGCTCTAAAGTCATGTAATACAATCTATATAAAATAAATACATAAAAACAAAATAAGAACCTATTTGTGAATAAAAAGTAATTTTCAAATCTCTTATTTTTATTTTTAATATTTGTAATCATCTCTATTCTGGACAGGCACAGACATAATGGTGTCTCTGGTGGCAAATGATGTTTCTCTAATACTGACTTAGTTTGGTGGGAGGGCACCGGTGTTAAATATTTATCGTAGTTGACACCTGTAAAAAGAAAAGTTTAAAATGACAGGAGGTGATGTCATCAAAAAGCGACACACAGTTGAAAATAAAGAGACAGTTAACACTCGACTGAAACATCTCTCTGACAGTTTAAACCATCATCCAACAAAATAAAGGTGTCATCAGATATTATTATTTGTCAAATTATACCTATTGTGTCATTTATGTGGATTTTGGCCCCTGTTTACAGTCTGGTTGCTAGACTGGTCGCTACACTTTACGAAAATAGTCAAACTGGGGACAAACAGGAAAAATGCTCAGTAAAATCTTAAATATAATCATCTTCACTACATTTTAGAGAGCTGTAATGTCTAACCTGTCATATAGACTTTAAGGCATAGAAATCTTAACTTTGAAGTGTAAAAATATCTAAATGATTTAAATGCATTAAAAATCTGCACAGCCATTCTACTAAATATATTAAAACTAACTGGAAAAGATAAGGTCATCGCTTTTCTCACAACAGAGCGCTCACTGTGAGAGACACTGTGGTTGCCAGGTGCTTTAGGACTGTCCAACAGCACAGAAATATTACACTGAGATTAACAGAGCAAGTGCTGAGTGTTAGTAAATATGTTAGTAGCTCAAAAAATGCATTTACTGGTTAAAGCTAATCTTAAAATAATGATCAGTACAGTTTGAGTGGAAGTCATGGACAGCAGACCCTTCACCCCAGGTCACTCCTCTGTCGTGTGCTGTGGTTGCCCTTTGACCCAGTGACCCGGGTGAAGATCAGCACAACCCTGCGGTCACGAGGTGCTGGGGAAGGCTGCGGTGACCAAGGACATCCCTGACTTGACCCAGGACAGTTGAGTGAGGTGGGAGTGATGCCTCCTGTCAGCTCACACACAGCTATAAGTAGATGAGTGTGCCGGGCCGGCCGGCTCCTCCTCCACTCTCTCCGCGGAAGCTAATTGATCCACACTTAATCTGCGCTGATGGTGTGTCAGGACGCTAATCTGTGCGCAGGGGGAGGAGGCGGAGGAGCTCTGCTTGTGAGTCCGATTAGAAGGCGTAATCCCATGTAGCAGACACCAAGAGTCCTTCTTGTGCTGTTATTGTTTCATAGTCTTCACTTAATGACTGAGTCCAATAACAGTTACTGATGCATGCTTTATGTCCTCTACGGTAAATGCACGTGTGATTACTACTGCAGATTGACCTTGAAAAACTGTGCTAGCCTTTCAGCAGCCGTGGAAAGTAACAAAGTACAAAATTAGGACAAAAATGTAGCGTTCAGTACATATTTTTTACTTTTACTTCACTACATTTGAGAGCAGGAATCTGTACTTTCTATTGCACCACATGTTTTAACTGGACTGAAAAGTTTTGTACCTTTCATATGGTTTGAGGACTTATTTTTAGTCCGTTCATGGTAACATTCTTCTCCAGTTAAATTATTTCAATACATTTTATATTTGTATAGTGTCCAAAATCACAACAGTAGTTGCCTCAACGACAAGTAGAACGCAGTTTAAATAAGCAATGTTCAAAGGAATTTAGCAGATGGATAACTGTCCCAGAGTGCTCCTGTCCTTGACCCTCCTTCACTCAAGGAAAAAATACAAAAAACCTGGAGGAGAACCACATGAAGGTGAGATCCTCCTCCCATGGATGGACAGACTGCAGATGGTCTAGGACTGACACATCCATTTGGACCAGAACCACTCAAGAGAAAGGAAGGTAGCTCATCTAGTGTAGAGAGAGTTCCTCCAGGCACATGAGGAACGTTTTGAGCCTGGTCTTAAATGTAGAGACTGTGTGGCCTCTTTAACATGAACAGGAGCTCGACCTCCTGCTGTGCTTTTACAGACTCTAGGACCAACAATAGTCCAGCATTTGAGAGAGAAGTGCTCTGTTCAGATGGTACTCTACTGTCACATCTTTGAGGTCGATGGGGCCATATCAATTATGGGTTATAGGTCAGGAGGAGGAGTTTAAATTTGATTCTAGACTCAACAGAAGCCAATGAAGAGACTGTAACACCGGGGTAATATGCTCTCTTCTTCTAGTACCTAATATTCTTGCTGCTGCATTTTGAACCAGCTGATCTCTTTTTATAGAGCTTTTATAAGCAGGACGTTACAGTCTAATGTGACAAATGCATGGATGACTAATTCAGCGTCATTTTTAAGCAGGATTGTTCTGATTTTGGTTGGCTGTTACAGGCTTGATTTCTATGTGTTTGAACCAGAGCTGTTGGTCAAATAAGACTCCAGTGTTTCTTACAGTTGAACTGGAGGTGACAGGGGCATTGTCCAGACAGACTTTCTGGTCAGATAAGGAGTCTCACAGACGTTTAGGGCCTGGGACAACGAAGTACCTTCACACAAGCTCTAAGTCTGTCCTTGATGGGTCTGATCAGGTTTCAATGATAAATACAGCTGTGACATAGCAGTGGAAGTTAATGCCATACTTTCATGATGATGTGGCAGCTAATGATGTGACAGCTTGTCATTTAACAGCTAGGATGTGGCAGCTAATAGCGTTCCACATTCAGGTGTGATTGTAATGCTGTTTTGAGCCAGTAGGAGGGGGTGTTACGTACCTCTAAATCACTCCATGATCTATCCAGGACTAAACCAGGGTCAGGAACCATCCTGAGACTGGGACAAAAGACCCTGAACTACACCTCAACTTGAGAACCAACAATACTCATCATACATCAAATGCTTACATCAGTGATTCCCCTGGTGGGGCCTCAGTGGCACTGCAAGGGCCCCCCCAAAGGTTGTCCAAGTAACAAGCATAAAAGAAAGTTGAGCTTGAAAATGACTTTACATAATATATTTGCTTCCTTGTACTACTTTTAATCAATATTAAGCCTAGAGGCACTACTGTTTCTATTTTTAGTTGTACATAAAAAAAATCATTACATATTCTTGCAAATAATTATTGGGGACCCCGAGGGATAGTCAGGTTGATAAGGGGGCTGTGGCTCTGCAGAGTTTGGGAAAGGCTGGCTTACAACATCATGTGCTGAAGTTTGGATTGTTTGAAGTTCAATGAACAAAAGATTATCTAAATCTAAATATGGGCACAATATTTACTGCCTGTACATTTTATTTACATTTGTGTCATACAGTTTGTGGCTCACTTCCTCGTCCCGCTCATGGTGCAGCCTCATTGTTATGGGCCATCTGCCATAGACACATACATAACTCTCCCTTCTCCTCAGTGTAATACATGCAGCATTATGGTCTGGCATTGAGGCCACACAGATCAGAGCGTGCATTAGTGGTTTGTCTTTGCCACACAATGAGTCCAGCGTAAGCCTGTAGTTAATAACAGATCGTATGTGGCTTCATGTCCAGACGACTTCAGACCTCTCCATGTGGGTCAGCAGTTTTGATTAGTGTATGCATTATTTTTAAATGGTAGAGGTCATATTTTTTGCATATATTTTACAATCAGTTCATGTTTTTGTGAGACACTCGTGCATTTGCAGGATCGCCTCAGCAGCTTTCTGGTGGATTGTTCAAATGTGATCTGATAAGGGCTGCTGGGTGATTGCCATTTCAGGATGTAACTTTTTTGGAGACTGTCCCCAGCTTGTCTCCATGCATGTACGTTTAATGCCATAGGTGACAATAGAACGTAGCCAGCGTGTTCTGCTCTCTGGTCGAGCAGTTAATAAACTGTCTGTACTTTGGTAGTTTCTCGCTGAGATTTCCGATGTTAAAATCCGCCAACGTGCGCGGTGCCTCCTGCGTCTCCGAGGTGCACGAGAGCTTTCCTCTTCTGCGGCGTCTCACTCTTTTGGCCAAAACTAGCGCTAAATTTGCAGCAGACGCTAAAAAAACTGGAAATAGGTCCGTGAGGGTGGAAGTCCTGATGTTTAAGAGCTCTCCAGGGGTGTAAGAGCACACGGACACACGATTTACGCACAAAAACAGACAACCCAGTGCACCAAAACGCCAGAGCATCCGTCAGCGGCGCCATCTCGGACGAAGAAAAAGAAACAATTGCAACTTAATTTGATTAAATGTTATTATAGTGCCTGTTATAGTGCCAGGATCTGATTGAGAGAATTTGCAAAAAGTATCTCAGTGGACAAGACAGCTTTACATGCACTTTACTTTATTGTGCAAAAAATGGAGGAGAATAATCCCATTATTCATTAAAAAAAACATTATTCATACTTCAAATAAAGAGCTACACAAAGATCATAACAATCAGCTTTTATTACTTCAAGAATTGAAAAACTCAAAGACATGAGTCGTTTCCAGACTGCACAAATAATTCATAAGGTAAATAATAGGAAAATACTTTATTCAAAGGTAAAGTATGAAATGAAACAGCTTAACAGATGTATAAAGAAATGATTGTGTAATATATTTAGAGTATGCAGAAGCAGGATCATTGTTTTAATAGAATAATAAATTTTCTATTGTTTATTTGAAGTTTTGTTTATTAGAAGTACTGTGGTCTCAATTGTAATAATAATTTTGTTTTTTTTTTAAATCCTTTACATGTATCTTTTGTGTTTTTGTATTCTTCTTCTTGTAATATGTGAATAAACCTTTATCTACCTCAAGAATCCCCCCTCAAAATATTGAGATATGAAATGTTGCCGACGGCCCACTCTTCAGCCTGCAGTGGCTCCTGTCTGGGACATATCTCAGCGACCTGTTTAGGTGAACTGAACCGCAGCCTTGACCTCTGCCCCTGATGTTTTATAGCGTGAGCTCAGAGCACCTCTTTATTTCCACAGTGGACTATAACTGCTGACCCACTTCCCCCTGGGTTGATTGTCTGCACGCTCTCATACTTTACTGCAGCTGCTCAGATGGTTTCAGTCACAGGACAGAGGCTTTTCAAATGGGACCTGGACCTGGAGAAGTGAGCAAGAAACGGATGAGAAATCCAATAAAAGAAAGAATTGTGGGAGATAAAACGGATCACCCATCTAAGAGTTGTTCACATAAATGTTTTTAAATACAATTGCTAAAACAAAAAATGGGCTTTATAAGAACATCCAAAACATTACTTGAAAAGAACTGACCAGATTGTGGTCAGTGAAAGACCACCAGAGAGCCTGGTTAATGGCCACGGTTAATGCCACACTGTGGTACTTCTAGACAGAGGCCTTCAGTGAAAGCTGTGTCTCTGTGACATCAACAGAAAAGTTCTGTCACAGCACATTTTAAATGGGGATTATTGCGTGTTATTGTTTTGAATATGTTTGTTATATTCAATCATTTTAAACCAATTCCAAGAATAATTAAGAAATTAATATTAAGGTCAAGTGTGTTTGGCTGTGTCTGAGCAGGATTTCAGTGCATGCTCAGGCAAAACAGGCAAACCATGAAGAACCACTTGTTCTTATTGCTCTCTGTGAAATTGTTTCACAATGTTTCATTGTCATTGTCTTTTCTTATAATAATCATTTCATCCTTTTCTGTCATTCCTGTTCATTCCTCAAACTCTTTCCACAAATGTCAAACTTGTTTTTTGTCCATAAACAAGATTGAATAATACTTCTGCTTTAAAAGCCATCGGTCACAACAGCTAGACAATTATTGGACAATAATATCAGCTGATTCCACAAAGAGGCATCAACGTTTGCTGAATTCGACCCACACAAGGTTCAGATCTGGGAAACCAGCTGTAGGTTTTGTTTCATGAAAAGACAGAATAAGTCACAAAATGTTCATTCATTCATTTTCTACCGCTTGGTCCCTTTTGGGGTCGCGGGTGACTGGAGCCTATCCCAGTGACTTTGGGCCTTAGGCGGGGTACAGCCTGGACAGTGGCACAGGGCTGACACAGAGACATGGACAGACAACCATTCACTCTCACATTCACACAATATGGGAAATTTAGAGTTATCAATGAACCTCCACATACATGTGTTTGGACGGTGGGAGGAGCTGGAGAACCCAGAGAGAATGTCCACCCAGAGATCGTGTGATGTTGGTCTGGTCCTAGATTCAAACCCTCTCAGATCTAACCGCTCTGCCACCGTGCACACCAGTCACAAAATGTCCGCCTGTTATAGCCACAGAGTCCATGTCCACACCAGGCTCGTAGGCTCTCTGTCCTGCAGCGTGTCCAGGGCCCTGGCCGTGTGGGCCACTTCTGCTCGCTCTCTGGAGGTGTTTGATGCTGTTTTATGGCAGCGGCGTTTGCTAAGAGCCGTTTGACAGCCAGTCTCCTCGTGTTAGTTCCATGTTGTGTCTCTGAGGTCTGGTTCATGTTCATTGAGCCCTCTGATTCTTTATGGAATTCAACTGTGCACTTCTCTGTAGCTCTGGCTGGAATGTATTTGTGTAGAAAGTGCTGCCCAGATGTTGTTGAGTGGCTGTTTCAAAAATGAAAACTAGTAATTACTGAGACACAATATATTTGTCGTGATTTGCAATACTTTGGTTGGATGTTGAAAGTATTTTTACACAAGACTCTGGTGGAGAAACTAAATTTTACTTTTACTAAAGTAAAAGTCAAAAAGTGAAATGTACAGTTTTTATCCCAATACTTCTAAATATCATGTGTGAATCCAGCAGCCCTGAAGAGGTGAGGACAGAAGCAGGGCTCCAGCTGGTCACTTTAGACACGAAAGAGAAAACAAATTCAGTCTAAACCTCATTATTTAGCTCCCTCTTGTTGCTGTGGTCTTATTGTTTGGTTGTGTTTCATTCCGGTCTTTTGCCGTGACAGATGTGGCACCTGCAGTTCAGCGCTGGGGCAGTCGCATAAATGTGACTGGGGTTCAGATGTCACTTTGCAGAAGATCTGATTCAAATCTGATTTAGTCACATATGTGAAAGTGCCCTAAGTCACATTTTAAAAAATTGATCCAGGGCACATTTGGGCATTTGTATTGACCCTGCAGTGTGAACGTAGGGAACAGTGATGGACTATAACAGACTTTTGTTTCAATCTGATACCAAGGAATTCCATGGCAATTTTTTTTTGTAGAAACTCAAACATTAAAACCGGGCCATGTACTTTCGGAGCCCTGAGGCCCCTGAGCGTGGTCCCCTCGGGTGTTTTCAGAAGCTGTGGGTCCTGGTTCTTCCGTAATGTGCTGTGTTTTGTCCCCTGCAGTCGGTGCTTCTCCTGGGGGCCACTGCGCTCCTGTGCCTGGCTCTGGACCTGCTCTTCCTGCTCTTCTACTCCTTCTGGCTGTGCTGTCGGAGGAGGAAGAGCCACGACGCGGCCCACTCACACGGCGGGTCCCAGCCCAGCGCCGACTGCTGCTGCACAGCCTGGTGCGTCATCATCGCCACGCTCGTCTGCAGGTGAGGAATCTCCTTAATCTAACTCCACTAATCTTTGTCCTGTTTGAGATCGACTCCACAAAGTTTTGTACAGCAATGATTTGGATCAAAATGTCTCTGGTGCTAACGTCCATTTCATTTACTGCTTTGGATCATCTCTTGCTCAGGACATTGAATCCCTGCAGAAAGCATTTGTAACTGTCCAGCTGATGTCAAGAGGGTGTGTCCAGTTATCCCTGAAGTGTGTGCTCTTGGAGGAAGTGTCCTAGAGGTGGTTTATGAACATAAATACCCTGGTGTCTTGATCGATGACTCCCTCACTTTTAAACCACACATAGAAAAACTAAAACTTAAACTGCGTTTTTTTTTCTTCTGTACTAAATTGTGTTTTTCTTTTGAGGTAAAAAAAAGCGCCTTGTCGCTGTAACTGTTGGATTACGGTGATGTGTTTTATATGAAAGCTTCTTCTTCGCACGTCTTCAAATGGTGGAGTGTCTCTCTGAGGGTCATCACTAACTGTAGAGCCCTGATGCATCGCTGTGATTGTATTCACGAGTGGGATGGTCTTCAGGACATTGGTACACTTTTGTTTTAAGAGCAGGCTCAAGACCCACCTTTTTAAGTTTAGTTTTTGATTCAGATTTAATTTATGTATTTGTTATATTTATTCATCCTATTTATTGAGTTTACTTATTTTAGGCTTTAGGCCTCTGAGGGGCCCTCTGTTCTGGGAGCGGTGGTCTGCTGTGGCTGCTGGGCCCTGGCTCATGGGCCCCTGGTGGAGGTTTGGTGTGGGCCTCTTCTCTCCTCTGGGCCCTGAGTCTGTGTCCTGTGGCTGCAGACGACTCTCTGCTCCTGGTGCAGACGGCTCCTCTGATGGTGCTTCTTCTACTGTGTTAGAGAGTGTGTGTGTGTGTGTGTGTGTGTGTGTGTGTGTGTGTGTGTGTGTGTGTGTGTGTGTGTGTGTGTGTGTGTGTGTGTGTGTGGGTGTGTGTACGGATCCTCTTCTGCCTGGAGGAACTATTTCTACTCTGCTCTAGATGAACTGTTGGTTGTCTGCCTGGGGGACCTCTGGATGGACTGTATAGAGGAGCCATCTGTCCAGAGGAACTCGCCCACATTAGATGATCCACCTTCTTTCCTCTTGGGTGGCTCTGGTCCAAGTGGATGTGTCAGTCCGGGTCCATCTACAGTCTGTCCTGTGGGAGAAGGAGCTCTCCTTCTATTGAACATTGTTTAATTGAACTGCTTTCTACCTGTGGCCCATCGAGGCAACTGTTGTTGTGATTTTGGGCCCTATAAAAATACATTGAATTGAATTGAATTGAATCACAGTCACATATACATGTGACAGTCACATATACACATAGCACATGCTATGTTTGAAAAGCAATTTATAAAGTTTGATTTGATTTGACTGACAAGGCAATGCTTGGGTTACTTTAACCCACACAGAGCTGACCCTTTCACAGACCATTGTCCATTCTGCTCCTTTTGCTTGGAACATGTAAAAAGATTGGAACTGGACTGAGTTCTTGTCCTTAAATGTGTTTAATACCAAGTTAAAAGCATTAGAGGCTGCGTCAACAAAGTGTAATTGTTTTTCATAACTTTAATGTTGATGCCAATGGAAAAGACTCTCCTGGTTTAAATAAAGGTTAAACAAAATTTCAAAAGTTGTTTCATTGACAACAATCACGTGGTTGAAGTTGAATAAAGGCATTGCTTTCTGAGGCTAATCTGACCTCTGACCCTTACACAGAGAGAGTTCTACTGAGGACTGTGCCTCTGTGAGGGTTTGAAGTCTCTGATTCTAGAATGTTGTGACAACCATCTGATGGTGTTATTTCCACTAATCAGGCCAACTCTGCTTAAAATTGAGTAAAAATGGGATGTTTTTCTTAAAATAGCACACAGTGTGTACATAACACTCTTTTATCAAAGCACAATTTACCAACATGCCTCTCTCTCCTCCACTTGCTCTTCTCTCGCTCTCTCTCTCTCCTCCTTCCTCTCTTTCTTCACTCGCTCCTCTCTCTCTCCAATTGCCCCTCTCTCTTTCTCCTCCTCTCTCTCACTCTCTCCATTTGCTCTTCTCTCTCTCCTTCACTTGCTCCTCTCTTGCTCTCTCTCTCTCTCCTCCCTCCTCTCTCTTTCCAATTGCTCCTCTCTCTCTCCAATTGCCCCTCTCTCTTTCTCCTCCTCTCTCTCTCTCTCTCTCTCCATTTGCTCTTCTCTCTCTCCTTCACTTGCTCCTCTCTCTCCTTCACTTGCTCCTCTCTTTCCTGCTCTCTCTCCACTGGCTCCTCTCTCTCTCCTCCCCTCTCTCTCTCTCACTTCACTCGCTCCTCTCTCTTTGTGCTCGCTCCTCTCGCTCCTCCTCCTCTCCACTCGCTCCTCTCTCTCCCTCTCCTCTTTCTCTCTCTTTCACTCGCTCACCCCTCTCTGTTTCTCCACTTCTGCTTCACTCCTCTCTCTTCACTCGCTCCTCTCTCTCCCTCTCTCTCTCCCTCTCTCTTTGGCTAAACTTTTACAGCAGAGCACGACTCATATTACTCATATACTGGTATCAAACGAGGCTCTTCTCTGCCTGACTTCACACCTAATGCTCCTCTGAGCTGCAGACTGGGACAGGAGTCTGACAGAGACAAAACCTCATCGAACCAGTTTATTATTTTACAAAGATCTTCAAAGGCTTACTTTGATTTAGTGCCCTCTTGTTTTTCCACCCGCGTATACTCCACCATCTCGTGGGCCTGGAGCGGTTGCCATGACGATAGGAGCAGATTAGATGCAGAGCTGAATCCTCCAGTCAGCGTGGCTGTGTGCGTGACTCACGTCTGCACCTTCACTAAGTCCTTTTTAAGAAGCACGTCTTCTTCACTTCACGCACACGGGTGTGTTGGCCGCATCACAAAAATCACTCTCTCCATACTTTTGGGAGTTTGTCGATCATATTATGTGTTACCTAACCATGTTTTAGTTCTGGTTTAGTCCTGTTTTAGGACAAGGGTACTCCTACAAGGCAGGACTTCTACGTAAAGTCCACACCTGGATGTTTGTTTGTTAGTGTTGGACAGAGAGACTTTGTGCCAGTGTTTATTTCATGAGGAGACATGAACCCTGAAGCCAGTGTCCAGGACTGAACCTGGACAGACAGGCTGTGGATGGTCCAGGACTGACGTTCAACCATTTGGACTTTGGAGTTATTACTTTTATTACTAGTACCACAAACATATCATATCTACCACTGAAATTATTTATTGTTTGGCTCCAGTGCTTGTACTTTCTTCTGACTGAAATGGTGTTTATACAGAAACCATAAGGCCTTTTCATAAAGTTCTAGAACATGAAGTGAAATGTAACTGCTGAAACCAAAACCAAACCAGGACCAAAAAAAGCTCCAGAATGTAAAGATTTCAATGGAGTGATTGTAGAGATTGTGTTTTCAAAGTCATAAACCATAGCGGTCTGTGTCCCACAGACAAGATAAACACGGTCAACTCAAATATAGCTTTTACTGACAACTATTGTAATGATTTATTTGTAATGACAAAAACACAGTCTCAAGAATATGCAAAACAGGGCAATTATGCGCAGAATGTGAGGTGGAGAAAATGCAAAAAGTATCAATTAGCGCACACCGTCTGATTTATCAAGATTAGAGTAAAACTGAGTGAAATTTGACCACGTTCGAAAAGCAAGAGTAAAATTTTGCAAAAACAAACTACTGCAGTTTACACATGAATGTGGCATTAAAGAGGATTCCAAATGATTGACTCTGGGTCCTATACAAATGTAAAATAATACATTGCTTTGTTGTGTTGCAGTGCTGGAATCGCTGTGGGTTTCTATGGGAACGGAGAGTCCAGTGATGGGGCGAACCGCTTGGCCTACTCCCTCCGCCACGCCAACCGCACCGTGTCTGGGATCAACAAACTGGTGAGTGGCTCTGCCCGGCTCTCAGGCCTCACTGTCCTCTGGGGCTGGACGTGAGTGATATTACAGGGGCAGGAGAACGGTGTCATTTCATCTGATCTGACCCAAAACGCCGGACTAATTCCAATCCAAAACTCCTAGTGGAACTGTTTCTGAACGCTTTGGTACACAAACAAGTGGCTGAGCTCTTTGTGATGCTGCTGTTTTATTAATGTAAATGTGTGTTACTGATAAGAATCTGGTTTCAATTCTAACTTAGATAAGAAGGATAAGAGAACTTCAATCTGTCCCACAATAGGGAAATTGCTGTGTTGCTGCAGTGGACAAGTTTAAGAACAGCAGAGAATAGTTATATGCAAAAAAAATTTAAATATACTTAAATCTAAAACAACACCGTGCAAATATACAAGGCCACAAGACGATTATGTACAGTGGCTCTGACTGGTTATGGTTCAATGCATTTTAAATAAACTCTTCATTTAACATTTTCTTTGCCACAGTAGTTTGCCTTTTTACATAATATCCTCATAAAACCTGAAATCAGAAAAAAATTAGATAATCATCAGATGGACCCGTTTACATGTGTACAAAGGACATTTCCATAATCTGAGAAATCCAGATCCAGAAATGAAAGTGATCAGATTTTGGTGTAAAGTTGTTTCCTTTGGTTTGTTTTGGAGTTGATCTTTACTGTCTTAAGTGAACTGTTCCGGCCCATTAAGCTCTCTTGTGGGTGCCTGTGGGTGTGGCCTCCAGTGGGTGTGTGCTCTCCTGTGGGTGTGTGCTCTCCTGTGGGTGTGGCCTCCTGTGGGTGTGGCCTCCTGTGGGTGTGGCCTCCTGTGGGTGTGGGCCATGGCTGTATTAAATGAACTGGATAAGGTACGCCCCCTCTGTCTGTGGTCCCAGATTGATTAGTGGTCGTGCGAGGTACTGCAGCCTCTTGGGCCCAGCCTTTTTCTAAAATTGCACATTATAATTGAAAACAGTACTTAATTATTATCTGTATTTAAATAAAATAGAAGGAAATGTTCTTTTCTACCGTTTCTAAAATCGCCAAAATTACCGTTTTTATATGAAGTGACGTCACACAAACATGTGTGAGTCACATGAACGAGCGTCGGACGATACAAACAGAAGCTCGTGGAAAAGGCTCGACTAGAGACACCTGTAAGTTGTATTTTATTTCATTTCAGACGCTTCACGTGTGTCTAACATGAAGAACACAATTACAATCACACAAGCTAACGTTAACACAAAAACGTGCAGCTGCGTGGTCATTCACGTCGCTCAAAGCATCATGGGGGATTGTGGTCACGTGGCGCCCTAAAACAAAGATGTCAGCCTCCGTTTCAGGAAGTAAAACAAAGATGGCAGCCATCGTATCAGGAAGTAAAACAAAGATGGCAGCCATCGTATCAGGAAGTAAAGCAAAGATGTCAGCCTCCGTATCAGGAAGTAAATGCGGAAGTAAGACATTTTTTTGGGGTCATGCGCCAATGAGCACTCTCCATAGGGATAAACAGGACGCCATTTTGGATTAATCTTCCAGGTTTTATTATAGTCCTATGGTGTAGGCTCTCCTCTGGGTGTGTGCTCTCCTGTGGGTGGGCTCTCCTGTGGGTGTGTGCTCTCCTGTGGGTGTTGCCTCCTGTGGGTGTGGCCTCCTGTGGGTGTGCTCTCCTGTGGGTGTGGCCTCCTGTGGGTGTGCTCTCCTGTGGGTGTTGCCTCCTGTGGGTGTGTGCTCTCCTGTGGGTGTGTGCTCTCCTGTGGGTGTGTGCTCTCCTGTGGGTGTGTGCTCTCCTGTGGGTGTGTGCTCTCCTGTGGGTGTGTGCTCTCCTGTGGGTGTGTGCTCTCCTGTGGGTGTGTGCTCTCCTGTGGGTGTGTGCTCTCCTGTGGGTGTGGCCTCCTGTGGGTGTGGCCTCCTGACATGTGCCTGTCTGGTGCGGTGCAGGTGACAGATAACGGCGTGGCGTTGAACCAGACGGTGGGCGAGAGCCTGGAGCAGCTGAGCGTGGCGTACCAGGACCAGCCCGACCACATGTCCATGGTGCAGAAGCTCCAGGGGCAGCTGGACGAGCTCCTCAGGCTCATGGAGGACGTGCCCTTCTGGTCCAACACACATGTGTCTCTAGAGGAGCTGGCCCGCAACACGGAGGCCTTTGACTTCTACAGGTCAGATCTACGTCCCGTCTGCACACGTCCTCTTCAACACACTGCTCTATGCTTTTTTAAATTCAGCCAGGAAAGACTTAAAGGTGCACTTTCCTGGTGGAGGTTACACCACCTGGCTGTCTCCTGGGAGACAGCTTCTTTCCCCTTTTACTCCACACACGTGTCCTCTTTTCATTTTGTGTCCTGGTCTGGTGTTTGATTTTAAAACATTCTAGAGTACAGCCAGTTTAAGAATGCATGATTTATTTAAGTATTTTAAGAATTTCTGGCCCGAAGGCTTTATAAGTAAGGAACAATAAGGACACGATATGGACACAGTGAGGACATGATAAGGACACGATAAGGACACGATATGGACACGATAAGGACACGATATGGACACAGTGAGGACATGATAAGGACACGATAAGGACATGATAAGGACACGATAAGGACACGATATGGACACAGTGAGGACATGATAAGGACACAATAAGGACACGATATGGACACGATAAGGACACGATATGGACACAGTGAGGACATGATAAGGACACGATATGGACACGATATGGACACAGTGAGGACATGATAAGGACACGATAAGGACACGATATGGACACGATAAGGACACGATATGGACACAGTGAGGACATGATAAGGACACGATAAGGACACGATATGGACACAGTGAGGACATGATAAGGACACAATAAGGACACGATATGGACACGATAAGGACACGATATGGACACAGTGAGGACATGATAAGGACACGATATGGACACGATATGGACACAGTGAGGACATGATAAGGACACGATATGGACACGATATGGACACAGTGAGGACATGATAAGGACACGATAAGGACACGATATGGACACAGTGAGGACATGATAAGGACACGATAAGGACACGATATGGACACGATAAGGACACAGTAAAGGCACAACAGAGACACCAGCAGGTGGCAAACCCTGCACAAAAAGTTACCAGTAAAACATGAAAGAGGAGAATAGTTGGCTCCAGGGAGAGGGAGGAGAGGGAGAGAGGAGAGGGAGTAGAGAGGAGAAAGGAGAGAGGAGAGGGAGGAGAGAGGAGAAAGGAGAGAGGAGAGGGAGGAGAGAGGAGAGGAGGGAGAGAGGAGAGGGTGGAGAGGAGAAAGGAGAGAGGAGAGGGAGAAAGGACAGAGGAGAGGGAGGAGGGAAGAGAGGAGGGAGAGAGGAGAGGGAGGAGAGAGGAGAGGGAGAAAGGAGAGAGGAGAGGGAGGAGGGATGAGAGGAGGGAGAGAGGAGAGGGAGGAGGGAGGAGAGAAGAGAAAGGAGAGGGAGAAAGGAGAGAGGCGAGGGAGGAGAGAGGAGAGGGAGAGAGGAAAGGGAGGAGAGGAAGAAGAGGGAGGAGAGAGGGGGGAGAGAGAGCCTCTGTTGCTGGAGATGAGACAAGAAGAAGAGAGAGGACGGACTCCCAGGCTGTGATTGGCCGACAGGCGACAGGGGGCGGTCTTCATACTTGAATCACTCAAAGGGCAAATCCATGTGAACTGAACACTTCCTCAAAAGGTCCAGACGGTGGGAGCGTCGGTCACACAGGCCGAGTGGAACGGGCCGAGTGGAACGGGCCGAGTGGAACGTCGTGAGACCAAAGAGTTCAAGAGCGATCATTTATTGACAACATTCACGTCACCATCTGTCCAGAAAGTTTATTATAAAGTCAAGTTAATGTGACATAAACAGACAACGATAGAACAGATTAAAACGATTCACAATTGGATTTTCTCTTTCGAACTTGTCACAATTATACATTTTTAGTTCTTCCAATTATATTGTGAAGAAATCACCAAATAATCTTGACTTGCTCGGTGACACGAGTGAAGGACGTGAGTTTGAACACATTTTGTTCTCCGCAGGTGGCTGGGGTACCTGGGCCTCCTGCTGTTCGACGTGCTCATCTGTCTGCTGGTGCTCTTCGGACTCATCCGCAACTCCAGGGGAACGCTCATCGGGTACGTGTCATAAATCTAGTGCTCGGCTTGTCCATCAGGATTCACTGCAGTTGTGACAAAAACATGACTTAAAAACAATTATGGTTTTGTAATAAAACTACGGCATGCCAGGTGTTTTTTTCTTTTTTTTTCTTTCTTGTGCTAAACTCAAAATCCCATTAAAAAAAAATACTAAAATTCCATTTCAAAAGTACTGTTCCATTTTTTTTCCACTGTCTAATTGCTGGGATGACATCACCACATTCCATCAGTCAATAATATTTAATACAGATGGGGGCAGCTTAAATGCAGATTGTTAAAATGCAGATTTGTGTTGTAATGTACGGAGCTCAAAAGAAATGATCAGGAATAACATTTGTGAATTTGCCAGCGGACTCCAAGGTTAATTCCCAAATGTTAAAGCTGATGATTTCCCTCAGTGACTCGACCAAAGAACCGTTACAACAAAAGTCTGCGTGCCGCTCCGTTTAGCCGCCCTCGTCTGTCTTGAATGTCACTGGGTGATTCTAACCTGTTTGCGTTGCCGGTGCAGCGTGTGTCTTCTGGGCGTGCTCACTCTGGTCATCAGCTGGGGATCCCTGGGTCTGGAGCTGGCCGTGGCTGCTGTAAGTGTTTCCATGGTTACGGCGCGGCGGCGAGGTCACGCTCTAACCCTGTCTTGTGTTCCAGTCCGCCAGTGACTTCTGCGCCGCTCCTGATCTGTACGTCACCCGGGTCACCCAGGAGAACGCCGTCATCCACCAGGGTACACGCCGCTCTGCATTTACTGTTTTCTGCATAAACAATGGCAGCTGAAAAAATAGACAAATAATGAGGATGTGGAGGATGTGGAACAAGCACATTGACAGAGGGAAAAGTTATTAAGATGACTTGTATTCATAATTATTAGTGTTAGATTAAAATGTCAAATTGTTGTCGTTAATTTCTCGATACTCAATACAATAGATTTCAACACAAAATAATAGTATTTTCTTAGATTTATCTAACAACTAGATTGTGTTAGTTTCAGTGCTCCCTTCAGACAGATATAAGGCAGTGACTCACTACAGAGGAACTGAAGAAGCTACTTGGATGAGTGGCTTCTTGTCCAGTTGACAGAATTAAATTTTCTTCTTGCTACAGTTTCTTTATTATTATCATATGGTAACATAGCCTCATACATCTGTAGATCCAGTCCCAAACAAAGGTCACAGTTTTCACATGAATTTATTTTTATAAATCACAACAACAGTTGCCTCGATGGGCCACAGGTAAAAGCAGTTCAGATAACTGTCCCAGAATGCCCCTGTCCTTTGACCCTCCTTCGCGGCGAGGAAAAACTACACAAAACCCCATGGGAAAAAGTAGAAACCTCAGGAGAACCACAGTGAAGGAGAGATCCTACTCCCACGGACGGACAGGCTGCAGATGAACTAGGACTGACATCCACTTGGACTGTGGAGCCAGAACCACTCAAGAGGGAGGTGGCTTTAAAGAGTTCCTCCAGGCGGACGAGGAGCAGTTCACCAGTGTAGAGAGATCCTCCAGCAGTAGATGAGGAACAGTTCATCAAAAGTAGATGGAGTTCCTCCAGGCGGGTGGCGCACAGATCATCCAGTGTAGAGATCGATCCTCCAGACAACAGTCTGGTTACAGTTACAGTAAAGTTAGGAGAACATTCAGAGAACTTTAAAGCAGAACTAAGTAACTTCAGTGACCGAGCTCCCCCTGCAGGTCTGTTTTGAAAATTCACTGCCAGTAAAAAGACGTACCCCCCATTCCTTTTTATTGAAATAAGAAAGTACAATAACCTACAAATATACGCCAAATATAAAAGAGAGCCAAGGTTTCTCAGGAGAGTTGTTTTCAGGTCGGCGTCAGGAAATGTTGTAGGTGGTTTTCCACTCAGAGACAGCAGGGGGCGACGGCAGGGGCTTCAAACGACCCAAAAATACATTCCCAACCACCACACGGGCTCACAAAGACTTTAATAAGATAAAATGTTACTTATTCTGCTTTAAAGGATGAGGATTATGTATTATTTCTGTTG
>CM033622.1:41019959-41042459 GCA_019453435.1 Rhinogobius similis | reverse complement strand
TGGTCACTACTGCCCCCGGTGGTCACTACTGCCCCCGGTGGTCACTACTGCCCCCGGTGGTCAGCTCGTGTACTCATTAATCACTGGTGTATATATGTGTACATACATATAGTCACATATGGACCAAACAACGGACAAAACAAAGCAGGGACAGACAGAAGCCTCTGTGGATCTGTATTTCCTGAAGTAGAGCATAAATGAGCCTTAACGCGACTCTAACAAACCTCCATGATCTCACCACTGCGTTCAGACTAAAAGCAGGGAGCAGAAGAGAGATTCGGGGCCCGTGCATGTCCTGTGTGTCAGCCGATGTTTTGTTTTGTAGTTTTGTTTTGCCGAGTCCTGGTTCTGTTACTGCTTCACTCCTCCTTCTCATCCTCTATGTTTTTTTCCCTCTGCTCCACTTGGGCCTTCTGTTCTCCCCTCCCTGTGTCCCTGTCCTGATTTGGAAATGCCTTGGGCTTCAGCGAACGATGGTGGATCAGGCTTTCGACGCCTAACAAGTCATAGAGCACTGCAAACAGAAGGGATAGAAAGATAGTCCCGATGCACTGAAGGAAATATCATTTCTGCAGTTGCTGTTGCCTTTAACTTGCTTACGTTGCAAGATTAAATAATGTTAATACCACAAAGTTGATCAAATGAATGTTGGTTTAACACTTTTAGTCTGATACACATGGCGTGTTGATATTCAGTAACCTCCAACAATCGAAACGTTGTACCAGGAGCTTAAAGGTAACTTTTCTGGTGGAGGGTGCGCCAAGTGCTTGTCTCCATGGAGATAAGGGACGATTAATTAATGTAACGATTAAGGGGAATAATAGACTAGTCGACTATTAAATAATTGTATTTTGATCATCGTTATCCAGTGGTGGAAAATAACGAAGTACAAGAGTTATCAGTACTTCAGTTTAGTTTAGATTCCTCAGATACTTTTTACTTTACATTTACATTTGGACTATCTGTTCTTTTTACAATAT
Organism: Rhinogobius similis; assembly: GCA_019453435.1. NCBI lineage: Eukaryota > Metazoa > Chordata > Actinopteri > Gobiiformes > Gobiidae > Rhinogobius > Rhinogobius similis. The sequence goes on along the minus strand of CM033622.1, from coordinate 41,041,479 downwards.
ACAAGTAAAAAGTGCTTTTCTTTAGGGTTTGACACTCGCCTAAAGGTTTTGAGGAAACAAAAATAATTTATTAAAAACTACTACATAAATTATTGATTCAGTAGCATTTGTTTTTATGAAGTTCATCACATTTGACGCTATAATAGTTCTCAAATCTGTGTGAAATACTTACTCCAAAAGTACATTTAAAAAGCTACTTTGATACTAGTACAAGCACTTTTTCCCCTGTATCTGTACTTTTTACTTAAGTAACTAAACTTCCCCCGCTGTCATCCTCAGGACTAAACAGACTCAAACACACACAAAAAGACCTTTCGTAACAAAACATTATTAAATCAAAATGTTAAAAAGGAAAAAAATATTTCTGATTTTCATTAATAATGTACTTTAAGTATACATTTTCTTTATCCAGAAGCCTTCAGTCACTATATTTCAACCTTTATTTGGTTGATTATGTACAATAGAAATAATAGTTTGACTAGTGTAAAATGATTGTTAGCTGCCGTCCTATAAACAAGTCATCCCTCATGAGGGATGAACTAACTAGAGCGCACAATAAAACAACAGTGAGCTAATAACACACTGATCACACTGAGCTCCTCTCTCACTGATCACAGCCTTTTACTGTAGCTCAGGGATCCAGTAATCATCATCATTTATGTGGCCCCAGGGAGTCCGAACTAACCATGGCCGGAGAGCTCCCCCTGGTGGACACGGCGGGCTCTGCGTCAGGCCTTTTGAAGCGACTGATTCTCTCTCTCTCAAAAGATGATGTAACTGCAACATGGACACTAGATTTGAGTGATTACTGCAGCCATCCAAACAAATCCATTCTCGCAGCCGCAGATAGTCTTCCAAATCAGCACATGTATATTATTAACGCTTCATTCTGTTCCGTTGCTGGCCTTTTTTTACATTCCGACCATTTTCAGTCATGAAATGGTTTGCCCGCACCAGCCATACTCTCTCCTTTATTTTCCTGATGTTTTGCTTTGTTTTGACGAGGCACTGTGCATGACGTAGGAGCAGACCCTCTGCTCACAGGGACAGGCACAGACCGAGGACACAGTTAGACCAGCGTGCATGTGACAGCAGGACATCATGGAGCTGTGACCAGGAGCACTCAGGACCTCTAGGGTAGTCCCTCATTCGTTCAGGAGCAAAGGTCAAAGGTCGTCATCTGGTTTTAGAAATGAAGACATTTCGAAATTCATTGTCAATCTGTTGGACATGGTTTTAGCAGCAGCATTTATACTCAACTGAACGCTGATTGGTCCTGCCCAAAAGGAGGAGTTCTAACTGAAACTTGCCCCGTCTCATTAAGGCTGCAAACGATTTATCATTAATGACTAGTCTAGTCTAGACTATAAAAATAATCAGTCATATTTTGATATACTCTCATATTCTCTGGACGATACAGACTCTGGAGCTGAGCGTCTCTGTGTCCCCCTCACACAGAGGGATGTGTCTCTGTGTCCCGTTCACACTGTGTCCCCCTCACACTGAGGGTCACGTCTCTGTGTTTGACAAACATAGGAGTACAATAGGCTCCTCCCCTCTGGGGCCAGGACTCCCCTGAAAAAGAGATTGTTAATCTCAGTGGGACTGTCCTGGTTAAAAAAGGTCAATAAATACACTTTATTCATAAATATTCTCTGTCTAGAAGCTCTGCTCTTGGTGCACGATGCCACACCCAAACACAGAGTAACATCTGACTCAGTGCACAGGTCCAGCTGTGGCTGCTGTGCTGGAGCCGTGTTCTAGCAGTGGGGGCCCATATTAGCACTGGAGCTCTGAGGTGGTGTTGATGGCGCCCCCGTGAGGCCACCTGCTCACGCTGTAACCAAGCTTTAATACAGGCAAAGGCTTGTGCCAATCCAACAGAAAGAATCAGCAGCACCGGAGCTGCACCGCAGTCTGAGCCCGGGGTATTCTGTCCACTGCAGCGGAAAAGGACCAACACGATGATTTGGTTAGAAAGAGGGGAGAAGGAGGCTTTGTAAAGAAGGCAGAATGATCTGAGATACAACCTCCCCTCAGTCTACAACAGCCTTATAACACCTTAGCAGAAATCAAACCAGTGCTAAGGAGGCACTTGACCGCTCTGAGAGAGAGATGGCTAGAGCTCAATAGACCTTAATGACCCAAGCCATGAGAGTGAAACTGTAAACAAGGACAGGGCAAGTTTCAGTTATAACTCCTCCCTTTGGACATGACCAGTGGGCTCTGTACATGGATTCAATAGGCTAGCACCCTGTGCACTGATTACTTCATGTCAAGTTCATTTCTGTGGGTTTTTCTGATGGTCAGTGTAAACTGATCAGCCGTGAACAGTGAGCTGGACGTGTCAAACATGTTAAAAACAGTGAATACCAGCAGCACTGTGTGTTTATAAAGCGACGTGTTTGTGTCTCAATGCTAGCACTAAAGCAGAACAATATAACATAAACAGCCCAACTGAAATTCCATTCACAGAATCACTCAGAGCTCTGGAGAGTATAAAAGCTAGAGGGGTTGTCAGTATTGAAAATCAGATAAACTAGTATCAAAACTCATTTGATACAAGACGATACTAAAAAGCAAAACAACTGGACTTTACCAGAACAATTTTTAAATTATTTTGGGCTTCATCAGCTAGTATAAGACTGTTATTTTGTGTTGAAAACTACTTTGCATAGACTGAAAAAGTTTTTATCATCATTATGGTTTTGAAATCTATTTCCTTAGTATCAAAGTTGAGTTTGAAATGTTAGCATCGAGACAACACGATGGTAGCTCCTCAAACCATTTCTATTAGACTGAACATGAGTTTGGGATGGAAGTTGAAACGTCTCGATTTCTAAAGCCGTGTCCAGATGACGCCTTCTCTGCCTTTAGGACGGACTGTGTTCAAGTATTGTGGGCTAAACTGTCTACACTCTCCACGCTCTCTGTCTCCCTCTGCTGGCCGCCGCTGAAGATCGGAGGATGACGACGGGGAGGATGAGGGTGCGTCGCGCGGCGGTGTGCACGATAACCTGTACCGCGTTCACATGCCCAGCCTCTACAGCTGTGGCTCCAGCTACGGTAGTGAAGCTAGCCTGCCCGCCACCGCCCACACTGTCAGCAATGCCCCCGTCACTGAATACATGTGAGTTAGCACCCATGCTAGCACAGGCTAGCAGGAGCATTCACTGCCTGCTGCAGGGTTAGCCTAGCCACACACTGCCTGCTAATGCACTCACTGTAGACGAGACAGAACCAGAGACATGATGTGAAAGTGAGACTCACAGCAGCCAGGCAGGAAGCACCTGCTCTGGGTGCTTCACCACCAGAGACACACTATAGACCTCTAGAGTGGACCTGACACAGAGAGCACAGCACAGGTAACAGGTCCACTAGCACTGATTCTAGACTTATTTGCACCCTAAAGATAAATGCTAATGATAACTGATTTTGGAGCTGTGTAAAAATATGACTTATTGGTACAAGAGTGGAGTGCACAGGTCTAAGAACCATGTCCAGGTAGCTCGGCTCTATGTTTCCACATTTCTAGAAAGGTTTGACAAAGAGGTCTATGTTCCACAGCCCTGTTTTCTCACATTTCAAAGATATTGTGAAAGTAAATCCATAACTCCACACCCCGACCCTCACCTGAGTGCAGAGTGCAGCTCAAACTACACATGTCACTCAAAAGGAGTGTTTTTAATGTTTATAGTGGTACTTCCTGGTTGGACATGAGCAGAAAATGTGACACAAGTAGTGATAATTCCACAACTGTTACCTAGCAACCAGACTGTAAACAAGGTCCAAAATGAAGTTAAATCACGCAGCAGTTATGATTTGACTATAAATATTCCCTGTCAACACCTTTATTTTCTGAAGGTTTAAACTGTCTGTGTCTGTTGTTGAATGTTGGATGGAACGTCAGAGGGATTCTGCTTTATAACTCAGATTTACTGCCTGTCTTCTTCTTTTATTTTTCAACTTTTCGTCACAAACCTCCACTTGACAGATGTAAAACTGTCAATACATGTCCTTCCACCAAACTAAGTCCGAATTAGAAAAATGTGAGGACCTTCATATAGACTTTAACCCCGATCTAAAGTCATGTCCTAATCTTAACCAGAAGACAAAAAGACCCAAAAAGTAAAGCTGTGGAACATAGAGCTGTGGAACATAGAGCTGTGGAACATAGAGCTGTGGAACATAGAATGTAGAACATAGAGCTGTGGAACATAGAGCTGTGGAACATAGAATGTAGAACATAGAGCTGTGGAACATAGAGCTGTGGAACATAGAGCTGTGGAACATAGAGCTGTAGAACATAGAGCTGTAGAACATAGAGCTGTGGAACATGGAGCTATAGAACATAGAGCTGTAGAACATAGAGCTGTGGAACATGGAGCTGTGGAACATAGAGCTGTAGAACATAGAGCTGTGGAACATGGAGCTATAGAACATAGAGCTGTAGAACATAGAGCTGTAGAACATAGAGCTGTGGAACATGGAGCTATAGAACATAGAGCTGTAGAACATAGAGCTGTGGAACATAGAGCTGTAGAACATAGAGTGTAGAACATAGAGCTGTAGAACATAGAGCTGTGGAACATAGAGCTATAAAACATAGAGTGTAAAACATAGAGCTGTAGAACATAGAGCTGTGTCCAGTCAGTGCTGTCACACAGTTGTAGCCCAGCTGTAGCTCGCGGGTGCAGCTCATGGGTGCAGCTCGCGGGTGCAGCTCATGGGTGCAGCTCGCGGGTGCAGCTCGCGGGTGCAGCTCGTAGCAGGTGCAGCTCGTAGCAGGTGCAGCTCGTAGCAGGTGCAGCTCGCAGCAGGTGCAGCTCGTAGCAGGTGCAGCTCGCAGCAGGTGTAGAGCAGGGCCCTCAGCCACACACAGTAACCTCTGATTTTAACACGCAGGAGCCAGAACGCAAACTTTCAGAACCCTCGGTGTGAGAACACCCCCCTGATTGGCAGGGAGTCCCCTCCACCCTCTGTAAGTGCACACTCTGTAGATCTCACTGCTCCTCGCTCCTCCAACGCCCACAAGGCCCACAAGGCTCACATGGAGAGGCGGCCCACAGCTCGGCACTGGCACTCGGCAGAATCAAGAGCACTTAGACCAGATGAAGTCATTTGAACTGAGCACAAAACAAAGCAGGGACAATAGATGAGCTCACTGAGCTCACAGCCCCAGGGCAGGACTCACAACGGGCCGCGCTCTCAACATTCATCACAACATTCTAGAATCAAAGAGTTCAACCTCTCACTGAGGTAGAATCCTCAGTAGAACTCTCTACTTGACCTGGTTTATGCTAAATATCTCTGTTATTTCTGAGTCGAACCACACGACACAAAAACTGAAAAATTTCAACGTCTTCTCTGTCCAAACAGATAAACAAAAGTCACATTACTTTTCCACAACAGCCTCGGAAAGTGGTGCACTACGTGGGACACGGGAGTGTTGTCAGTTAAAGCAGTGGTTCTCAAACTAGGGGTCGGTCATGAAATGATTTCCGGGGGTCCCCAGATGATGGGGAAAAATGTATATAATAGTGTTAAACAAGGCTTGACACCCTTCAAATGCAGTGGTAAATGTAGATTCCTATTTCTATTCTAGGTCTATATTCTCAAAATAAAATCAAACATTCGATATAAGGCTAATTTATCACTTTGCGTGTCGCCTATTTGTGTGTTTGGGGGTCGCGAATGTGAACTATTCATATTTTTGGGGTCACGGCTGAAAAAGTTTGAGAACCACTGAGTTAAAGGACTTAAAGCATAAGATTAAAGGTGCTGTACCTGATTTTTACCATCTTAAAAATGTGAAAATCAGAGCTAATTGATTTTAAAGTCTTTACAGCGACCCACATTTCCATCTCTGAGCCCAGGGCAGAGTTTACCGTCACAATAAAGCCACAAACATTAGCATGCTAACAGTGCACTTCCAGGTTCACAGAAGATTAAACACTCTTTAATTACTTGCAGACAGCACACAAAGGTCTCATTTTGATCCCATCATTTACAATCCTTGGCTGAAACCCTTGAATTGCTAGTTTTCAGATTTTAGAACGTGATGATGTCATACCGTGAAATATCTGAGAGGGAAAGGCAGAAAAGCTGATCATTTAGTGACGAGTGACGAGGCCTTACTTGGTTCATTGTAGGGGCCCCCATCTGTCTGGAGTGTGACTGGCCTATAGAATGTTGTGATGTCATCTCAACCCCAGCAATTACACAAAGTACACACTATACACTCGCTGTGTCTTCACACACTTTAGCTCAACTTAGCTCTTAGCTCAGTAAATCAACCACTTATTTATTAGATATTTCGTGGTAACTTTATAGCCAAACGTGTACGTCCCACAGCAGCTCTGCTAGCCGTGTGCCCGTCCGCAGTCACGCTCATGTGGACGTTGGAGGAGCACCCCCTCAGATGAACGTGTCCCGAGTGCTGGAGGTCGTCATTTTGGCAGCCACAGAATGTATAGGCTCTATTTCTGATGTAACTGTGGGTGCAGTCTTTTCTTTACCGACGGCCGTGAGCTCTTACTTTACTGTGTGCCGCTGCAAACGTGAACGCGGCGGCCCGTTTGAGAGGAGTGACGCTGAGCCCACCCCTCCCCCAACCCCTCCCCCCCTCCAATCTGTCCCACACTGTCCCACACTCTTGTCTGTGTGCATTAGCTGGTGTGTGTTCTCTGTTCTCCTTCACATCACAGTGTCCGGAGCGCGTCCCTTCAGTGCCGCGGCAGTGCAGAGGCCTGACACGGAACACCTCCACACCCGCTGCACTCCCCACGTCGGCTGTAACTGTTTGATTTCAGATGATGGAGGCCCCACTCGTGCGCACTAACTCATGGGCTAACCTACTACATCAGAACTAGAGCACTAACTTCAACCCCAAAAATGTCAATTAATAACCCAACCCTGTAATCAAGAGCCGGCTGTCCAAATGACCTAACCGCCATGTGTCTGTAGATGCAGATGTGTGTGTGTGCGTGTGTGCGTCTGTGTGCGTCTGTGTGTGTCTGTGTGTGTGTCTGTGTGTGTGATGTGGTCTTTTAAATGTTTCTGTGAAGCAACCAAAGCAGGTTTAATATCAGCGCTTTGTAATGTCCAGAGCCCATGATGGTGAACTCTGATCCTCAGAATTGAGTAGGTGACCCTGCTGCTGTGCAGGTGTATGGGCCATTGAAATAGAGTATTGTAACAACATTAATCCCTACAGCTGTTCAGAAGCGTGGACCCTGCAGCTGCTCAGACCCAAACGTGCTGATCCCTTCAGCTGTTGAGTGCAGGCTCCTGGATGTGGTCACTGATGAGTCTCTGTAGTGCAGGCTCCTGGATGTGGTCACTGATGAGTCTCTGTAGTGCAGGCTCCTGGATGTGGTCACTGATGAGTAAATGGTAAATGGTAAATGGTCACATTTATATAGCGCTTTTCTACCTTTTTTAAGGCACTCAAAGCGCTTTACATCAAGGAACCAGTCACCCATCCACTCACACATTCATACACCAGTGTACGCAGACACTGGAGGCGAGGTGGGTTAAGTGTCCTGCCCAAGGACACAACGGCATTATTCATCTGAAGGAGCTGAAACCGCACCACCAACCTGCGGGTCAGGGGATCTGACCACTCAACTACTCCATGTCTGGAGTGGGATTCGAACCGCCGACCTTCGGATCAGAAGGCGCCCACTCTACCTACTGCGCTACTGCCGCCCAGTAGTCTGAGTCTCTGTAGAGCAGGCTCCTGGATGTGCACACTGATGAGTCTCTGTAGTGCAGGCTCCTGGATGTGCACACTGATGAGTCTCTGTAGTGCAGGCTCCTGGATGTGCACACTGATGAGTCTTTGTAGTGCAGGCTCCTGGATGTGCACACTGATGAGTCTCTGTAGTGCAGGCTCCTGGATGTGCACACTGATGAGTCTCTGTAGTGCAGGCTCCTGGATGTGCACACTGATGAGTCTCTGTAGTGCAGGCTCCTGGATGTGCACACTGATGAGTCTCTGTAGTGCAGGCTCCTGGATGTGCACACTGATGAGTCTCTGTAGTGCAGGCTCCTGGATGTGCACACTGATGAGTCTCTGTAGTGCAGGCTCCTGGATGTGCACACTGATGAGTCTCTGTAGTGCAGGCTCCTGGATGTGCACACTGATGAGTCTCTGTAGTGCAGGCTCCTGGATGTGCACACTGATGAGTCTCTGTAGAGCAGGCTCTGATGTGCACACTGATGAGTCTCTGTAGTGCAGGCTCCTGGATGTGCACACTGATGAGTCTTTGTAGTGCAGGCTCCTGGATGTGCACACTGATGAGTCTTTGTAGAGCAGGCTCCTGGATGTGCACACTGATGAGTCTCTGTAGTACAGGCTCCTGGATGTGCACACTGATGAGTCTCTGTAGTGCAGGCTCCTGGATGTGCACACTGATGAGTCTCTGTAGTGCAGGCTCCTGGATGTGCACACTGATGAGTCTCTGTAGAGCAGGCTCCTGGATGTGCACACTGATGAGTCTCTGTAGTGCAGGCTCCTGGATGTGCACACTGATGAGTCTCTGTAGTGCAGGCTCCTGGATGTGCACACTGATGAGTCTCTGTAGAGCAGGCTCCTGGATGTGCACACTGATGAGTCTCTGTAGTGCAGGCTCCTGGATGTGCACACTGATGAGTCTCTGTAGTGCAGGCTCCTGGATGTGCACACTGATGAGTCTCTGTAGTGCAGGCTCCTGGATGTGGTCACTGATGAGTCTCTGTAGAGCAGGCTCCTGGATGTGGTCACTGATGAGTCTCTGTAGAGCAGGCTCCTGGATGTGGTCACTGATGAGTCTCTGTAGTGCAGGCTCCTGGATGTGCACACTGATGAGTCTCTGTAGAGCAGGCTCCTGGATGTGGTCACTGATGAGTCTCTGTAGTGCAGGCTCCTGGATGTGGTCACTGATGAGTCTCTGTAGTGCAGGCTCCTGGATGTGCACACTGATGAGTCTCTGTAGTGCAGGCTCCTGGATGTGCACACTGATGAGTCTCTGTAGAGCAGGCTCCTGGATGTGCACACTGATGAGTCTCTGTAGAGCAGGCTCCTGGATGTGCACACTGATGAGTCTCTGTAGTGCAGGCTCCTGGATGTGCACACTGATGAGTCGTTGTAGTGCAGGCTCCTGATGTGCACACTGATGAGTCTCTGTAGAGCAGGCTCCTGGATGTGCACACTGATGAGTCTCTGTAGAGCAGGCTCCTGGATGTGCACACTGATGAGTCTTTGTAGTGCAGGCTCCTGGATGTGCACACTGATGAGTCTCTGTAGAGCAGGCTCCTGGATGTGCACACTGATGAGTCTCTGTAGAGCAGGCTCCTGGATGTGGTCACTGATGAGTCTCTGTAGTGCAGGCTCCTGGATGTGCACACTGATGAGTCTCTGTAGAGCAGGCTCCTGATGTGCACACTGATGAGTCTCTGTAGTGCAGGCTCCTGGATGTGCACACTGATGAGTCTCTGTAGTGCAGGCTCCTGGATGTGCACACTGATGAGTCTCTGTAGTGCAGGCTCCTGATGTGCACACTGATGAGTCTCTGTAGTGCAGGCTCCTGGATGTGCACACTGATGAGTCTTTGTAGTGCAGGCTCCTGGATGTGCACACTGATGAGTCTCTGTAGTGCAGGCTCCTGGATGTGCACACTGATGAGTCTCTGTAGTGCAGGCTCCTGGATGTGCACACTGATGAGTCTTTGTAGTGCAGGCTCCTGGATGTGCACACTGATGAGTCTCTGTAGTGCAGGCTCCTGGATGTGCACACTGATGAGTCTTTGTAGTGCAGGCTCCTGGATGTGCACACTGATGAGTCTCTGTAGAGCAGGCTCCTGGATGTGCACACTGATGAGTCTCTGTAGTGCAGGCTCCTGGATGTGCACACTGATGAGTCTCTGTAGTGCAGGCTCCTGGATGTGCACACTGATGAGTCTCTGTAGTGCAGGCTCCTGGATGTGCACACTGATGAGTCTCTGTAGTGCACAGTTGTCTGGAGGCTGATGTTAAACCTGCTTGTGCTTCTTGTTCTCGTTCGTGGCTCTAACGCTCTGGTCCTGACGCCTCTCTCTCTCTGCAGTACACGTCCAGCATGAGGGCCAAGTACCTGGCCACCAACCGGCCCGAGCAGAACCGCCGCTCTGTGCCCAATGAGCAGCTGGACCCCTCGAGCCGGCCCCACCCCGGTGCCCGCCCCCAGTCCTCGGTGCACTGAGCCCCGCCCCCTCCAGGTCGCCCCTCCCCCTCTCTCCTCCGCACAGCACCTGAAGCTAAGCTAAGGCGCCTTGGCTCCACACAATCCGCCTCTACTACAGCTGGGTCTCTACACTGCCCCCTAGAGGAGAGCACGGTTACAACACCAACAGGTCCCTCCAGGTTTTAGCAAACACTTTCACCTCGGGTTGGTTCGGTATGCTTTTTTAGAATAATTGAATCATGAAATGTAGCTGAAGAGGCTCTTTGCACAGCACTGCGGCGCTGCTTCCAGTTGACTCAAATGTCCATTCATTCTATCTTCATGGACTTTTCATGGAGCTGCGCTGAAATAATCAATATTTAATGATAACGCCGAGAACATGGATGGATAATCAAACAAATTACACTGAATACGTATGTGTGTATTAGACACATTCTATCATGTATTTGACCTTAACACAATGAGATTATCCACCTGTGAGCCCTAAACATGGATTATTTTAGCGCAGCTCTATGGAAAAACTCCATAAAGACAGAATTATGGGCAAAAGTCTATCACGGGCACGTACAATCTCAAGTTTAATATCTTTTTATTATATAATGTTTTATATTACCCTAATTGTGAAAACAACCATGCTGCTACTTGTAATGGCTTCACTCCCTTCTGTCGCCAGCAGAGGGCATCAAACACTGAAGAAGTGTATTCTTGGTTTTATTTTGCTTTTTATACAAAGTTCAAATATTTTACATTGGAAAACTGCAAATTCCCTGACAAATGTGCCCAAAAAGCAAAAAAAGTACAAAGGTACCGATCCGACCCTTGGGAGCGCACCACTGCAGGCACCACTTGTACATACAGTGTGTAAATAGAATCGTGTGCATTGATTAAAAAACGTGGATCATTACTGGTACTGTACTGTCTGTTCGTCATGGCTGTCACTCATGAAACATGAGATTAATCATGATCATAATAATAATATGTGGGATTAATAATTCATAACTGTAGAAAAGTCAGTCGGACAGAGCCATGTTTAGAGTAGAAAGTGCACACATCACATCCGCTTAACTCCAAACTAATGTAACTTGAATTTTTGAGAGTTGGTCAGTGTTTGGTTTGAATACGAGCCATGAACTGGAAAAAACTGAAGAGACAGGCGGACATTTTGGAATCACATGTGCCAAAAAACCACTCGTTATTGCCTGATTTTGTCTCTTACTGCCTCCACACAAGGGACGAGGACTGTCCCCCTCCACGTGTAAATACAAGGACAGAGTGGACACTGGACAGACACTGGACAGAAGGAACACCCAGACTCCATGTAGTGTCCAGGGGAAGCGTGCGGGTTGTTCCATGAGCTGATACTGTGACAAATATGAGTGTTATTGTTTTTGTTTGTCTGAACTGAAGTGACATGTCCAGGTTTTAAAGTGAGATGAAGTAGTTTCTAACAGAGGGGCAGACGTGAGGAGCCAGGAACGTTTACATGGACAGTGAAGGTTTGTTTCTGATCTATTACAGTCGCAAATACATTGCCTTGACATAAATATATTAACCATTATTATTTCAGTTGACTTTTCCTATTTACCGTGTTTTAACGTTTTAAACACTGTGTTGAAGATTTCTTGTTTTTTTGGAGCTAATATAGGTGAAGTGGGACAATGGGTAAAGTTTGATCCTTTGTATTTTAAATTAATTTCACCTTTACACTAATCCTTGCCGTGTGTATAAATAGATAAAAATAACAGCTGATTATTTTGTGAAATGTGACAAAATCTTATATGAAAGCTCTCAGTGGAGAAGTGTAAGCACTCAGGTGCACATGTGCCCACGGGCCCAGCACACGGGGCCCAGCACACGGGGCCCAGCACGGCTCTGCTCCACACTGATTTGTCCCACTTCACCCACAGCACCTTTGGAGACCAACAGGTTTGAGAAGGAATACAACTTCTGTGTGTACTATTCTTTTGATGTTTAGTAGACGTGTCGCGCCCTCACCTCTGCCCCCCTCTGGGTGCTCACAGCGCCACCATGTTTACATAAAGAAAAACACGTCCAATGTTTCCGTCCAAACGGCACTTGGGCCGCAGTCATAACGTCGGGCTTTTTACACTGGGGAAAAATCATCTGGATTCTGAATAATAATCTTGATTTGAGAGGTTTTGTTCAGTCTGTTTTAAAGATTTTCGTTCAGGCCAGCTGTAGTGGGAAGAGAGTTGAGGCCGGGAATCAACTCCACGACACCGAGGCGGTAACAACCAACCACACGTGCCACACCTTAAACCACTACGCCATGTGCACTGCTTAAGTCATTTGGCTGAAATGACTCCAGTAAGAAAACAAACACACACTTCCCTGTCAAATCATTTGCTTAAATAGAATGTCAAATGCATATAAACGGATCAAAAAACACTCCAATCCAGCTCGTGACTCCCGTCGTCTTTGAGCCCATGTTGTGAAAACGCCAACAGGAAGAAGCTCGCTCAGTTCAAAGAAGGGAATCACTTTTTACGTTTTTAGCCACAAGCACAAGTCGTTTTTTCCACTGCCCGAGGTCCGACTTGTACAGACGTGTAAAGAACATGTTTTCAGAAAGCATTTGAAAGCACCGTCTCCACCTGATGCATTCTGGGTAATGTCGTTTATAAAGATCCTGTTGTAGCTATGAGCTCTTAACATTGGACCATCATTGTACAGTGTTTTAATCTTGTTTTTACAAATGGATGACCACTTTTAGCTGGACAATCTCGCGAGAGCCGTTCCAATGCTACCTACACTCCGTGGAGGCTCTGGTCACTGCTGAAGGCCTTTGCAAACTTTTTAAACCACATTGTTCATATCACCTTTGTCTTGTAAAAACTTAAAACCTCTAGCTGTTTAGTGGGAGGCAGAGGAAGCAGTGTTTTCTCTGAATAACAGTGTTTGAATTTAAAGGTGCGCTTCAGCCACATTTCCACTGGTTCACTTTAGAGCGGATCTGGGCGGTCTATTTAAGCGTCCAAATCGGAGCCAGAGAGGTGGAGCTTCCAAAGTAATCTGGCTCGTTTTTGGCTCCCAGAACGCTTTTGAGCCACATGATTGGACAAGAGAGAACACAGACTCAGAAAACAAGCAGCAGAAAGCACATAGAAACAGAAGAATCATTTCTCACCATGAGCTGTTTCTGTTTATCGACGCACGACCCAAAATCTAATATGTCCAGGTCATAATCATCTGACATTCTCCAGAGCCAATGCATCACATAAAGAGAGGTTCAAACACGACGTAGAGTCTTTGCAGAGAAGGAAATAAAAGCAGAAAAAGCTGAGGACAAACAGGGAGTAGTTTTCTGTTTACTCTAACTTCAGCCTCGTCTCACAGGCTCAAACTTGAAAATACTTTCTCGTCTAATTTAGGTACGATTTAGATGTTATTTATTAAGAAAACGTGTAGTGTTTGCTGCTCACGTAGAGCCAGGGCCTGAGACATTCTGCCGTGAACATTTCCAAAGTGAATTGGCCCGGGGGATCAGGACCAGTTGAAGCGTAGCTTATGTAATGTTTCTGGTGCGGCGGTCCTAAAAGCAGGTGACAGGTGGGAAGCAGACCCTCCTCCAGAAAAGTTACACAGTGCACCTTTAAACTTGAGTGGAACAGGTGAAACTGGCATCAGATGTCAGGGAAGTGGAGCCAGGCTCGTGTAAAGTACTGTAAGAGAAGACGATTCAAGCTTTGGAGGTTCGGGAACAAGACCGAGCTGCCATGTTTTTTCTATTGCTGTTTTTATTATTTTCAACTAAAATATTAATGATGTACATGTCCAAACTGTGGTAATATCATTCAGCCTGGAATAAATGTTTTCAAATGAATAAAAGCGACTTTAACTTACTGACCTGAATCTGGCTGCTGTGTCTTCCTTTAGGGCTGCAACCACTCATTGTTTTAGTAGACGATACTTTTTCCCTTCATTTATTTAGTAAGTACATTTTTGGTAAATTTTCTCTAATAAGCTTTCACGTTGAAACAATACCATTGTCCAATGAGCACCGAAGGTTTCAAGGCTGAGACAGCGGGGAGGCGGCTTCAAACGGCCCAAAAATACATTTACAATCACCACACGGACATACAAGGACTTTAATTAGGTACAAATGTTACTTAGTTCTACTTTAACAGCCTTCATTAGAGCAAACAGTAAGAGTTGTGCTCTTAGCTTTCACAAAAGCCAACATTAAATGTTGTTTGCTCTGGAAAATACCCTTCCAGTTTGACTTTAGCTTGCTAACATTACACCGGGATCAGAGTCAGATTTGTTGCCATTGTCAGTGATCAAACTTCACAAACATAGGAACTTGCTTTGACGTAACATGCAACATAAAACAATGAGTAAAATAGTGTGTGTGTATATATATATATATACATACATATACATATATATATATATGTATAGAAAGAGAGAGAGACAGACATGTATAAAATTAAGAATTACATTTAAATAAGATAGACTTAGACTATATACAGAAATGTACAGTTGGCAGACAGTGCAAATTGGCAGAGCAAATAGATTGTTCTTATAAATATATGGTTAAAGTGGCAGGTGTTCTAAAGTGTTCATGAGTCCAAAAGCAGAGGGAAAGAAACTGTTCTTGTCGCAGGAGGTTCTGGTCCGGATGGACCGTAGCCTCCTGCCCGAGGGGAGGGGCTCAAATAGTCCGTGTCCAGGTGAGAAGGGTCAGCTGTGATCGACCTGCTCATCCCCGAGTCCTGGAGACGCACAGGTCCTGGAGACGTACAGGTCCTGGAGACACACAGGTCCTGGAGACGTACAGGTCCTGGAGACGTACAGGTCCTGGACAGATGGAAGTCCGCAGCTGATCACCTTCTCAGCAGAGGCACAATGCTGTAGTCTGTGTTTGTCCTGGGCTGTAGCTCCAGTACCACACGGTGATGGAGGAGGTGAGGATGGAGCACACGCTGATGGAGGAGGTGAGGATGGACCACACGGTGATGGAGGAGGTGAGGATGGACCACACGGTGATGGAGGAGGTGAGGATGGACCACACGGTGATGGAGGAGGTGAGGATGGACCACACGGTGATGGAGGAGATGAGGTTGGACCTCCCTCCTGTGACAGACTCATCGCCGTCAGAGATGAGTCCAATGAGGCTGGTGTCGTCCACAAACTTGATCAGTTTTACAGAGTCGTGACCTGGAGGTGCAGCAGTTGGTGTCACAGGGAGAAGAGCAGAGGAGAAAGTACACAGCCCTGTGGACTCCTGTGCTGATATTCCGAGTCTCTGAGACATTCTTCCCCAGCCGCACGCACTGCCTCCGGTCCGTCAGGAAGTCAGTGATCCACCTGCAGATGGAGTCAGGCACGTGGAGCTGAGAGAGCTTGTCCTGGAGCAGAGCAGGAGGATGGGGTTGAATGCGGAGCTGAAATCCCTGGAGTAGGTTCCCATGGAGTCCAAATGCTGCAGGATGGAGGGCCAGGTCATCTACAGATCTGTTGGCTCTGTAGGAGAACTGCAGTGGGTCCAGGACGGAGGAGGTGAAGGACTTGAGGAGGGGCAATCAACATCAATGACAGATTGTCTCCACACAACAGTGACGTCAGGTGTAGAAGTCCAGCAGAAGCTTCTCACACGAGTTTCCAGTTGTTCCTCTGACTTGCGAGCGCTCATGTGCATTTTTCAACAAAAACAAACTTTTTCCCCAGTTCCTGAGGAACGCGTGAACGCAGCATCAACATGTTGATGTATTTTGTTCTGTGTTTGACAGTCTGTAAAGTCTGTCATCTGACCCCTGAAGTGGCTGCAAACTTTACTGAGGTTTCAGAGAAAAGTCCATGAGACAAAGTGGGTTCTTTGTCCCAGGTTTGTTTTGTTTAGTCTTTTTAGTTAATTATCACACAACACATAATTTCCTTTCCATATGTGTATTTGTTTAAATTTGTATTTCGGCCATTTTTATAACCTTGGGAGGGGTTATGGGCCGGACCATGTGTGCCTCAGTTCAATTTGGTTTTAGTTTAGTAGGGTGTTTAAAATGTATTTTATGTTTGGGGACATGGGTCCATGGTGGGGAAAAGTGATCTCCATTGCCTCTGCGAGGGTTGAGGTGGTGCAGTTACCTCCAGAGTGTACTGTCCTAGGGGAGGGGCCTAGGGCATAAAAAGGATCTGCTGGGCCCATTTCGAGGAGAACCATCATGTTGCTGGGTACCTGTGGGTTTTTTTTCTTTAGTTTCCTTAAGTTCTGTTGCTTTTGATTTCAGTTAAGCACACATTTGTAAATATGTATTATTTCTCTCACTTTTTGCCACAGGAATAAATGGACAAAAATGGAAGTTTCTGAGTCTGCCTCCTGCTTTTGACCACTTTGGCCTCCTTCCCCACAGTCCAACTGTTTTACCTGCCGTGTGTGATTTTAGCACTGACAATTTTAACAGTAGACTACGCCCCAACAAAAAACATTCTAACCAAACCTACACCTCCTTGGAGAACCAGAGGACCAGAAAAAAACTAAAGAGACAGTGCAGAGCGACAGAGAGAAGGTGGAGAAAAAACAAAACAACAGTAAATCATCAACTATTCAATCATCAACTAAAAATATATAACAATGCAGTCCAAAATTCAAGAAACAACTTTGCTCAAATAATCACGACTCATAAAAATAACCCCAACATCCTTTTCTCGACTATTGACATTTTAAATCCTGATTTTAGCACATCTCATTTTCCTCCAACAGACTCTCTCTGTGAGCCGTTTGCAGACCACTTCATGGGAAGATGGACACTATCAGATGGAACATTTTATCCATTCAAACCTGAGTGTCTGTCTTTACCGGAGGAAACACTGGACAGTTTTGTCCTGGTTAATGCTGAGATGTGTGATAAAGTTGTCTCCTCAGTGAGGCCTGCCACACACCTTTTAGATCCAATCCCAGCACAGTTTTGAAGTCATTTTATGGATCTTTTAGAGACGAGCTTTTAAACCTGATGAATTGCTCTCTTCAGACAGGGGTCTTTCCCACTGCCTTTAAAGCGGCGGTGGTGAGGCCCTGCTGAAGAAGAGCAATTTAGATTTTAATGATTTTAACAATTACAGACCAGTATCTAACGTCCCATTTTTAAGCAAAATTTTAGAAAAACTTGTTTTTACTCAGCTTAGTTATTTTTTAAACTCAAATTTTTGAGGAATGTCAGTCTGGTTTTAGAGTAAACCGCAGAGACAGCTTTGACAAATATTTTAAATGATTTTGATACCTGCTCCTCCAAGGGCCATAAAATCACATGTGGTGTGCCCCAGGGTTATCTTTGATTCTGAGCTGACTTTTATTCCACACATCATGAACATCGCATAAATAGGTTTTTATCACTTAAAGAACAGCCAGAGTCCACCTCAGGCCAAAGACTCTGATGCTTTTATCTCCAGTCGTACTGTAATGCCCTGCTCTCTGGTCTGCACAAAAAGAGTACTGCAGGTTAGCAATTATTACAAAACTCAGCAGCACGTGTCCTGACTAAGACCAGGGGGCGGGACCACATTGCACCGGTTTAAAATCACTGCATTGGTTTCCCGTGTGTTTCATGATCGATTTTAAGGTTCTTTTATTGGTTTATAAATGTCTTAATGGTCTTGGGCCTTCTTATCTTTCAGAACTGCTTTTACCATATGAACCCTCGCGGCCCCTGCGCTCCTCCTTGGGCCCCTGCGCTCCTCCGGCAGCCGGCTCCTCATTCCCAAAGTCAGACCACATTCACGGCAAGGCATCCTTCCTCGTCTGTGGAACGGCCTCCCAGAGAACCTCAGACCCACAGAGAACATTCAGGTTTTTAAGAGCAGGCTCAAGACCCACCTTTTAAGCTTAGCTTTTGATTAATATTTAATTGTGTATTTATTTATTTATCCTATTTATTGCGTTCACTTATTGCAGACTTACTACTTACTATTTCTACCCATTTCTTGATTTATTTCTTCATATTTATTTATCTATTCTTTTATCCATTTTAGACTCTCCAGCGTTTACTCTGAGGGACCCTCTGTCCTGGGAGCAGTGGTCAGCTGTGGCTGCTGGGCCCTGGCTCATGGGCCCCTGGTGGAGGTTTGGTGTGGGCCTCATCTCTCCTCTGGGCCCTGAGTCTGTGTCCTGTGGCTGCAGATGACTCTCGGCTCCTCTGATGGTGCTTCTTCTACTGGTGCATCTGTACTCAGCCTCATGTATCTTAGAGCGTGTTTGTGTGTGTGTGTGTGTGTGTGTTTGAATGTACGGGTTATGTGTATATGTGACTGTCTATAAATAAATAAAGTTATAAATAAAGTTTGATTTGATTTAAGTAATGACAGTGATTACGATTCATTCAGTTGTGGACTAGTCACGGTTATTCCGATGAATCGTGGCAGCTCTAGTGAAAATGGTTAGTCATTTCAAAGCCATTTTGTTTCCAAGAGTATGTAGGCTTTTTGTGTGGAGTTTACAGTGTATCAAGTACAAGGGAGAAACCACCTACAGACACCTACAGACCCTGGCTCCGACCCTGGCTCCGACCCTGCCTCAGACCCTGGCTCAGACCCTGGCTCCGACCATGGCTCAGACCCTGGCTCCGACCCCAGCGTTGAAAATACTGAGTATCTTGTATTCAAATGTATTTGTAATGTATTCTGCTCTATGGTCCAATCAGAGTCCTGCATTCTGACACCAGGACTGGATCGTGTGAGGGCGTTGAGCGATGATTGATCTGAGTTGGAGCAGGAGCAGGTCAAAGGGTTTTTGTCTCCTCACACTATGGGCCAACTGCAGGTCTGCTGATTTTAAATATTTTAAAAGCTTCTTTTCTGGCTGAAAGGAGCGCGTGTAATCTGCTCTGCCACTTAATCTACTAAATTCTCACTTCAAGCCATTTTTCCAAACAAGTCCAAACAGAGCCCTTTTTGTGTTTAAATTTCCACAGAAAGAACTCATGTCACTGAGGAAGATCATCTGCGGCCAGACACAGTCTGATTTGGCAGCTTTCGCAACCATGACCACCAAACCCAGGCTCACGGCTAATGCTAATGAAACAAAGGAGAATGCTGATGATGCTAGCAATGCTAGCGCAGCTTTAACAACCACCAATGACCTGGAAACAGCAAGAGTCTTCTAAAGAACCCGAAGTTACTTTGAGGGGTAATATGACAGCCATGAATATGCATGAAAGCCAAAGTACTTACATTAGATGGTGAGAAAGCTTTCGACGGTCAAATGGCTCTATCTATTAGAAATTCTTTCCCGTTTTGGTTTTGGTAACAGTTTTAATAGATGAATCAAGTTACTTTATACAGAACCCTATGCTGAAATAATGACTAATCGTAATATTTCTAAGATAATTGATTTCTCTTGTCACCATTGCTGTTCCTTTTGGCAATAGAACCACTGGACACAGCTATAAGAACAAGTCAGAACATTTCAGGAATATATGTCGGACAACAAGAACAGTGCAGTGCTTCACCAACACCGTTTACGGTGCGGGCGACCCTGACTGGGGTTGCTGTCTGACAGTGGAAGGAATACTTGAGGATCTCAATCCCACTGTCACATTTTCCGAGGAGGAAGCAGAGACTGAAAGCCGAAGTCACTGAGTATCTTAAGTCTCTGGATGTTGTGGGACTGTCTTGGCTGACACGTCTCTGCAACATCGTGTGTCGGTCTGGGACGGTACCTCTGGACTGGCAGACCGGGGTGGTGGTCCCTCTGTATAAGAAGGGGGACCGGAGGGTGTGTTCCAATCACAGGGGGATCACACTCCTCAGCCTCCCCGGTAAGGTCTATTCCAGGTGACTGGAGAGGAGAATCTGACCGATAGTCGAACCTCGGATTCAGGAGGAGCCTGTGGTTTTCGTCCCGGTCGTGGAACACTGGACCTGCTCTAGACTCTCCAGTGTAGAGTGTGGTGTGTAGGCGCCGAGCGTGCGGCCTCGAACGCTCTACAGGGGAACCAGAGTCCAGGTAGAGGGGTTTGTGGGGAGGATAGGACCGTGGGTCAGATGTGTTCAGTTTGAGAGATGGCTCCGCAGAACATAGGGGCGCACACTTAAGAGAGCGCGCCGGGCTGGAAATGGCGGGGCAGTTAGGGCTGCTCCGTCACAAACACTGACAAATCTATCCCTGAATTATTAAAGGTTATTAGGAGCTTTCAGGCTACAAATGAATAAATCTAAATCATCCATGATGCTTTTGAATGAGGCATACCAGTCCTTTAATATCTAGCCAGTTCAACATTGGAGACAGTTTTCCCTACCTTGGTATGCAAATTGTGCCTCAACTTACACACACTGTAGCCAGTAACTATGAACATTATTACAGGAACCACACAATCACTGGACCGATGGAGACCCAGACCTGGGTCTCTTGTGGGGAAAACAAATGTCGTCAAAATGAACACTATGCCTAATCTCCTGTACTTGTTCCAATATCTTCCTCTTCCTCCTACAAGTGACCGATTCACTCAGCTCAAAACACTGTTGATCAGTTTTCATGGAATTGTAACCTTTGATTTTTTTATTTTTTTGGTCGGGACAGTGCATGTTAATGAACATACATGATATACATGCTGTAAACACACCAGATTGTAGCCTTGGGCTAATTTCCATCTGTTGTCCCGCATTCACTCTCACATTCATACACCAGCCAATGAATATTATCATTCATTCATTCATTCACACACACAGACAAGGACAGACATCCATTCACTCTCACATTCATTCACTAGGGACAATTTAGAGTTTCCAATTAACCTGAACACAGTCATGTCTTTGGACGGTGGGAGAACCCGGAGAGAACCCACGGTAACACGGGGAGGACATGCAGACTCCACCCAGAGAGATCGTGTGATGTTGGGGTGGTCCAGGATTCGAACCCACGATCTCCTTATTGGGAGGTAGAAACTCTAACCGCTCTGCCACAGTTCATGTGCCAATTATTATTTAATAATTAATAATAAACGTCCAAGGACACGTTTGTCTTTGCTGTTTGTCTTTTGACAGACGAGGCTTAAATGCCCCAATCCACTCTTTTACCATTGACCTGCACAAATGAGAACACACACAAAGACACACAAAGTTGAATGATTTGTGTAAAATATTTAATGCACACGTGGAAAAACAAGTCAGCAACGCAGCGATTTCCTGGGTGGCCCGAAAATGCCTTTTTATTCCATGTAGAACTTATTTTTTGTTGAGCTCATCTGCCCCGTGTAAACTACAACGGAAAAAAATGGCGGCGCCTACAGAAACTTCTGGAGTAAGGTGAGAGCTGGTGATATTGGTATCTATTGGCATTTTAATGTTTGCTTTTCTTTTGCTGTT